>JAOBRD020333539.1:14349-38291 GCA_027575215.2 Hydrozoanthus sils | reverse complement strand
ATATATCATATATAACATCTCATGTTTAACATCTTATATCCTGGCAGTTGTTTCTTCAACTCGTATCGCAGCAGAGCGTATTTCAGAGCTAGTCTTCTCATTATTATTTTAATTGTTATTATTATCATCATTATTATCATCATTATTATTATTATTATTATTATTATTATCATTATTATATTATTATTATTATTATTATCAGCAACTTTAATTCCTGCAGGTGGCGCGAAGAAAATTCAGTCCCCGCCGGGGATCTGGGCACCATGGGGTGGTTGCAGCGCGACGTGTGGTGGAGGGGAACAGACGCGATCACGAACTTGTAAACAACCACCATCTGTGGAGACTGGGGTGAATCTTGAGGTGCCTTTAAACAAAAAAAGACAATGCACAATGGCACCGTGCCCAGGTGGACAAGGCTTTGATTGCTAAACCATATATATCTTCGCAATTGTGTTTCTTCCTATTATTTAGAGCTTACCTTCCTCCCCCTTCCCCTCCTCATTGCCAGCCTTCTTTGCAGCTCACTCCAGATCGGCCATCCAACTTTGTCCCTCTACATTCTCTTTACCCTACTAGGTTTAACTTAGTGTTGGACTGTGTACAAAGCCCCCTTTCCGATTCACTGGTATCGGTCGTAGACTGCATATATGTATATACCTTACCAGAAATTGATTGGTTTGTATTTGTGATTAAAGATTGACTAAAATCGCCCTCAATCTTTCATTTATTGTAAGACTCATCATTTTAGCTTATTTATTACTCATCATTAATTTATTTGTTTACCCATTTCCTTATAATTTAGCTTGTCCAAATTTAATCCATTTTCTTATATTTTAGTTTGTCAGAGTATTACCCATTTTCTTTAAGCTGTGGCTACTCAATGATGTTCCAAAACCAAACGTATAGACAATTTTTGTTCTTGAGTTTAGTCAATGGAGGCTTCAGCACGTGGAGCACTTGGTCCAGCTGCAGCTCATCTTGTGGCAATGGCACACAGTCACGTGACCGGACTTGCACCAATCCTCTTCCAGCCCACGGCGGGGCGCGTTGTCTAGGAGATTATCAAGATGTGCGTCCTTGTTTTATAAGCCACTGCCCAGGTACCCTTTGAGCTAATTAAGGAGCGACGAGGAGTGTTGGTTTATTTTGAAACTGTTAAAGATATATTCCTAACCTTTTTCTTTCCATTAAGCGCCATACTTTTCTGTAACTCTTAGACTGGTTTCTTTGTTTCTCTTTAACAAACGCCCGCTCTAGTAGGTACAGTGGATGCAAATTGAGAGAATTGAACTCAGGGGGAACTCTAAGTAAGCGTGACGTTCGGAGAAGGGAGGGGGGCCGCCTTCCTTTAGAAAGACAATTTATTTATGCTTTCAATGTCTTCTATAACGTTGCAACGAAAACTTTTTCAAAGTCATATTCTGAATAGCAAACATTGTTGCTTTTGGTTTTTACCGTTATATGTCGTCCTTTTTATTGCCCCCGTCAATTGACGCTTCAACACTTGGAGTAACTGGTTAGGCTAAGTTCATTTTGATACAAAGGTACACAGACACAACGTCGGTCTGTAGTATGTTATCAGATTGATGGGTAAATTAAAGCGTTAAAATTAAGACTCTCCGATTGCAGTTAAACTTTGCATCTTTGACCACAGTTTCCCTAAGAATTTTCATTATTCGTTCCAAAATATAATAACAACCTTTCAGTTATATTTGCCATATTCACTCTAAATGTTAGTACCAATCCGCTGTTGTACATCAGTGTTATTGTGTGTAGAAATGTTTTTCATATTGGGGTGAATGTCCTAAATGAGTAACATACAAGTTGCCCCAATAAAAAACAACAATTAGTTTTGTTTACCCTAGAATTTAACCGAGATAATCTTGAAGTATGATACTTTCTTATGCAAGATGTAGTAAAATTTAAGATTGTACACGTCTTGAAAACTTTCATTGCTGGAAGGCACAACATACATTGAGTTGAACTTCTTTATTAAGCCAGTACTCATCGGTCTTCGTGTCTAATTGTAGTCAAATTATTTCATCAACTTGTTGACTATTTAGATGTAAGGTTAGATTTTCCTACGCTTGTCTTTGGTTTCTTAACTACAGAATGTCAGAGTTCGACGTCCCTGATGACATCAAATAGATGTAAGATATTTTTCTATTGCAGCAATTTTATTAGCGGATGTAAGCGGCCTGATTGAAATCTTCTAAATATGATAAACAAAAAGAAAAGAAACCCTTTCAAAATTAGCCTTTAGAGAACACAAATCGAAGTATTTTTCTGTTCCTCAAGCCAACGGCAATTTCGTTGAGTACTTGGTCCAGCTGTAGCTCATATTGTGGCAATGACACACAGTCACGTGACCGGACTTGCACCAATCCTCCAACCCACTAGCTAGCTACCGACGCCACGGCTCGTCGTCCTTTGTCCCTATTAGCATGTTTTTCTCAACTTCTTCAATTTGGTTTATAGCGGCCTGGCGGAAGTCTCCTTACTACCAATACCCAAAAAAAATTAAATGACCTTTAATGACCACGAAATTGTTTTGTTTTTTTTCCTCAAGTCAATGGAAGCTTCAGCGCGTGGAGTACTTGGTCCAGCTGCAGCTCATCTTGTGGCAATGGCACACAGTCACGTGACCGGACTTGCACCAGTCCTCTTCCAGCCCACGGCGGGGCGCGTTGTGTAGGAGATTATCAAGACGTGCGTCCTTGTTTTATAAGCCACTGCCCAGGTACCCTTTGAACTAGTTAAGGAGCGAGGAGTGTTGGTTAATTTTGAAACGCAGGAGGATAAATGCTTAACCTGTTCCTTACTCTTAAGCGCCTCTTTCTTTTTTGTCTCACTTTTTGTCTATTTGTTTTCTCTTTTAACAAACGCCCCCTCTAGTAATTAAGTGTTGGTAAAGTAGCCAGCATACTTGATTTACATGTGTGCCCCGTAGTAATAGTGCTAGTTTTCCCATCATGTTTGAGGGGTATGACAGTCTGCATGTGTTCTCTGTTGCTAGTGTTCAAGATGACTGTCATAAGAAATTTAAGTTTGAATGCAGTATCATTATAATTATTGCTTTCTTTTTTATTGCAATAAAACAGCAAGCACCCAACACTCCAACAAAAGAGGCAAAGATATAGTTCCCCGACTCCTGCTAATCTTGTTTGATAGACGTTTTTGTGGTACAACGCTTTAGAATTCTAACGTGCTAGCTAATACCCCTTTGAATTTGTTTGACTCTAATTTATATTACTACAGAATTTATTTACAACCTTTAATCTGTCACGATTACCAACAACTTATGCCAAAGTTTAGGCCCCGTTTGGCGGCTTTGTGATCCGAATACAGCCAAACTCAACCAGAACCCTTCTACTCGCCCACCCCTGCACCAGCTTGTAAAACGCAATTGGTACTGCCATAAGAAGTGTTTCTAAGTCTGTGGGGAACCATCTTATCTATCATTTTAGTGGACGGAAGATTCGGTTCGTGGACAACATGGTCCGACTGTAGCACTACGTGCAACAAGGGTTTCAAGTCACGATATCGTTCCTGTACCCAGACTCCGCCAGGATATGGAGGCAACAATTGCACCGGGGAATACATCCAGACTGCAAACTGTACAATGGCTTTTTGTTTAGGTAAGAGAGCTGTCTTAGCAAGCTTTTGTTGATCTTGCATATGATAAACTTGGCGGCGTGAGCAGGGACGTTTGACCGTTGGTTTAGTCTCCCGTCTTTTAGCAAGGGACTCAGAAGACCCCAGTCAATAAGAACAGGGTTTTGATCCGGTGTTGTGGTCTGTTGCTAGCCTCTAGGTGATCGCAGGGGCATTGTACTTCAAGATTTATTGTAAGCCCCCACGTAGCCAATGGTGCCCATGTTGCTGTTAACCCTTGCGTCAACCAACAATATTAAAGCAACGAGGATGGCAACATTGACGACGGTTTACATAAAACACATTTCTTGCTTTGGCTCGTTTGCCCTCCCTTTTGTCCTTGTGACGTTTTGTGAACAGAAAAAAAATAAAGCTCCCTGCATTAGTTGAAAGAGGATTTGGAAAGTTTCCTGTAGTCATCATAAGCTTATCACGTTGTTATTTTGAAGACTACGGCGTGCAGGTGCAATTCAAACGTGCAATTTTTGTATTCACTACTTTTCTATGCCGTCCGGCGTCGTCGGCGTTGTCGTCCTCGTTCCAGCCCCCTATTGAATGTGAACGTACTGAGGCTTGCAAAATGGGTGCTAAGTAAAGTTAATAATATAATGAAACTATCATGGACCAAATTTCTTTATTAAATAAATTCAATAAAACACGCACTTTGATTGGCCGAGGACCATTTTCTAAATCTGGATAGAAATCATGAATGGCTTCATCAGTTGTTATCATTTTATAAAAGCTTTCTGTTAGAAACACTTGGGATTGTTGGGAGAACGCTCGAAATTTTTTTGAATCACTCGCTTTCAGCTCGTGATCTAATAAACTTTTTCTCATGTTCTCCCAACAATCCAACACGGAAAAAATATTCTAAGCTTAAATTGAATAACATTTGGTCATTATCTAAACCTTATTCTTTTTTTTCTATCTTAGACGAATGTCACTAGTATTAAAAATATTATAGAAACAGTGTTAGAAAGATAATAGTATTTTTAGAAATGGAAGAGCATCCAAGTAAAAGTAATTATAACTAAAAAAAAAAATTATATATATATATATATATATAAACGATATATGGATTACTGTTGTAAAACCCGTGATCTTTCTATCTTTCGGCTATCTAACTACAGCTTTTATCAACTGAGTAAGTTGTGCGTTAACGACGAAACGTAGAAGAAACGAAGTTAGTTAAGACACAAAGGGATAAAATATATACAAGGTAGTAAGACAAAAACTATAGTATTAAAAAAATAGCGTACCAGCATGGCAGAGGTTTGGAATTGTTGTCTGCACCTTTTGTTATTGCACGTTATTTAGTGTAATTGCGTCATCGCTTTATATATACAAAGGTATGCTGTTATCTCTATAAATTGATCGTTATTACTCACAGTGCCACCAAAGACACCGCAGGAAATAACAGCATTCAATACAAGCTCCACATCTTTTCGTGTACAGTGGGTTCCCGTGGTTGTGGGTCCTAACGAAAGTAACGTGACAGAATATACTGTGACAATCCATCGGTTGCCAGATGTGTTTACTTCAGTAAAAGTTATCATTGTCAACTCATCGGTGCTTTTTCTTGACATCTTTGGAATGCAAAAGTACACACCTTACTGCGTGACATTAAAGGCTACAAACAAGAATGGCAAGGGGAAGGAGAGCCAATGTGTTAACGTCACAACAAATGAAGCTGGTGAGACGATCGGACTTGAAAGGGCAAATATCGCCAAAATAAAGAAGATAACATATGGTCGCGAAGATACGAACTTTATCTTCCATATATATACATTTCCACACGAGAAGATAAAATTCGCATCTCCAATCGACCATGCATAGTTTTCTATTCATTTCGGAGAATGAAGTAAGATATTTCAAACCACGATATTCATATTCATTTCGAAGAATTTTCCAAATATTCATATTCATTTTGGAGAATTTTCCAAATATTCATATTCTAGAGGCAAATATTCTCAAATATTCATATTCCCTAGTCTAATATTCATATCCCGAGGTCAAAATAGTCAAATATTCATATTCCGAGGCCAAAAATATGCGAATATTCATATTCCGATATACCGCTTCATCCCCCGAAATCATTATAGAAACTTCAGTTGGATACTGAGTGTCATCAGAATGAAACAGTCAAATTAAATCTTCAATGAATAGTTTGTTTACCGTTATTAATAACTAGTGACACACGTTATTCTCAACAAAGATACAAAAAGAAACAAGGTAACTAAGAGATTTTAAGGTCTCACTCTTCACAACAGTCTTTCAGAATAAATATATGAGAAAGAACACTTGTTGTTTTTCGTTACCTCATTTGCACATTTTATAAGCATGAAAAATTAATATTCAAAATTCATTACCTAAGATTCGGAACCACCACATTTGTTGATAAAAATTAACCATATTCCCACCAGTGGGAGTGGGGATACCAGTTTTATCATTTTGATGTCACTCAGTACCCCATTTGTCATATTCCAAAATCTAGTCATTGAATTTGAGTTTACTTTAAAAGTCTATGTCTACTTATAGGGATAACTAATCAATTTCGTTGCTTAATTGCAGTTCCCGAACGTCCGCCTGCAAACATTTCCGTTAGAGAAGTCAAATCATGGTCAGCGGTTATTACCTGGAGCCCAGTCCCCCTGCCTTACCGACATGGTATTATCAAAGGGTATGTTCTGTATTACCACAGAAGCACTGTTCTCAGGGGGCGTCGAGATATTTCCAAAGGGATGTCAATCGTGACAAACTCCGAAACAAAGATTTGGAATCTAAGGGAAAACACAGCTTACTGCATTCAGCTGTTGGCTTTCACTTCAATTGGCAGTGGTCCTTTGAGCAACTGTAGCTTGATTACAACTGGAAAAGCCCAAGGTTAGTATTTGGCTAATAAAACAGATCAATTTTCCCGAGATTGTGCTCTACATAGCTCTTATACTACTGTACATGTTTTGTTAGTTGGTGTTAGTTGATTTTGTAGAATTTCTCCCATTCACGATTGCGCAAAAGATGGCCACATGGGGCCAGTTGTTCGAAAGCCGATTACTTTTAGTTCAGGACTAACTCTTAACAAAACGTACTGGTTGTCATGGTAATTAACCTTGGATTAGGGCTAATCGTTTTTTGAACAACTGGGCCCTGTACATTTACTAAAATTGCCAACAAAAATAAACCCCTTAGTGAGAATCTATAAACCTCAAATATGACACACAGAGTAGTGTCAGTAAAAGGAAGAATTTTACCAAATGCTAACTTCCCTGAGTTTCTTTGGACGTTGTAAGGTTTGCAATGCATTAAGGGAAAATGTTCAGCCACCATATTTTGGCGATGATCAATTAAAGTCCCTATAATACTTATATTTTTAAGTTCCAGATGAAAAATATAACCCTTTAATAATAGTAATTTTCGAAAATAAAATCTTTTTTTGCCGTTCCTATTACATTTTGTAGACTTGAAGCATGCAATGATGACGTAGCAGGAGGCATATGACGTAGCAGAAGGCATGAAGAAGAGACAATCTTTTTTACCTCGAAAAATTCAATTCTGGCCACAATAGTCATATTGTTATAAATTTAATCAATGAATTATCCCCTTGAAATTGTTTGAAATAATTTTTTTATGACATTTTTTAACAGAAATGGAATTTTTTAAACAAAAACCACATAACTCACTGCCGCTACATCACAGGTTACCAGTCCCCGGCCTGCTCGATTAAAATTTACATTCCAATCTTTTTTTGATTAAAAAGCATACTTTTCCTTGGAAATTTTCTTTGGTTATTCGAATTTTGAGTTCACAGATGACAACAGTTTTAATCCAAAAAGTAAAAAACTAAGCTTGATAGGGTATGTTTGCAAGCACTTACCATACATTAAAGGAATCCTCCGCTGTATAGCATTCTTGATCTCAAATGAAACTTTTGTTAAGTCCATGTCCACATCAGCAGCACAACTTTGAAAATTATGTCCATGTAGCTAACGCCAAGCAATTTATTTTGATCACTTTTACGGTTTGAATTACCCGGACGCCGCCATTTTGATTTGTGACGTACTTTGGTTGTAGTGCAAGTCTCCACTCTTAATGATTACAATAGCAATGAACGGGAGGGGGTCTGGCACTGCAACCAAGTTACGTCACAATTTAAAATGGCGGCGCCGGGAAATTCAACCGTAAAACTGATCAAAACAAATTGCTTGGCGTAAGTGACATGCACAGAATTTTCAAATTTGTGCTGTTGATATGGACATGTACTTAGTAAAAGTTTCACTTAAGACCAAAAATGTTAAACAGCGGAGGATTCCTTTAAAGTTTGGCTTCATTCACATTTGAAGTCTTTACATGTTTCCTGTTAAATTTGAACCCTTTTGAAATAATCAAGACAGCACTTTTGGTACATTTTCTGGCTGTCACCAACATAATTTTACAAAAAGTCTTATTTTGTACTTTTCTATTCCAAAAACTAGGTACGATTCCTCTGTGGAACGTCAAAACCATCAGTTTCGAAAGCACAAACAAACTGACAATAAAATGGTCTTCTTCGAGTTCCCTTGTCTCGGACGGTTACCTCAAAGGCTATAAAGTTCAGTACATTGCTGTGAAGATTGGAGGAGAAAAAGTAACAAATCAAACCAAGCACACGGTTTTACTTGGATCTAACATCACCGAGGTCACTCTAAAGAATTTAGGAACGTTCACTGTCTACAATATCACCGTAACACCTATAATGCACAAGAGCCAACGGGACTACAGCGTTAACGTTGAAGGAGGTACGTCGTACTGACATTTTAATTTGAAGTTTCAAACAATATTTAGCTCTTTTTGCCAATTTTCTACACTTTCAGCTTGTTTTTGATGCTTGTTACGGTATTCTATTTGTAGACTTCTCTTTCGCAGTTGAATAGGCTCGTTACCACACTCGGCAAACCTGACCGCAATTTTTGTTTATCTAAAACCAGTGAAGTTACAGTTGTAGTTGCACTGTTTTGATTTTTTTAATTGCACTGTTTGGGTTTTGAGCTTCTCGTGAGCAAAACGTTTAAGAAATCAGAATGTTATAAAAAGAGATATTTTGTGATCAAGTAAATTACAGTTTATCAAGCTTATTAAATTATTTGATATTGGAGTGCTCAACTCCTTCTATAGAGACTTGCAGATGTCCAAAGTCGTTCACAGCTGACTGGTGGGCTTATCAACCGTATTCTGCGCATGTGTTGAACGGAGTGTTTAAGTTAGGTGGAATTCTACCTGAGATTATTACTGAAATGGTGCAAGCATCATGTGGCTTCTGCCACGAGTTATCTGGGACTACAGTGCTGTTTAACGAGTCTGCAAAGGGCTCAGAAAAAATAAGCAGAGAAGATTGGAAGATTGTGGAGGTTGCGTTGAACGGAAGCTTCGAGCTTGTTTTCCCAGTCAGTTCAGCCTACGGCCGGACGTTCTAACGCGGCTACAGATATGTTCCGTTGCTGGAGGTACCTGGATTTGTACTGCTCACTGCCAAGAAAAGTCCCCTCGTGTATGCTCGTATGGTCACTTCATCTGTCTTTAATTGTTGGCCTGTGTTAGCTATCTACATATCTATGATGTTCTTGTCAGGAGTCATCATTTGGTTTCTGGTAAGTATAAAAAAACATCGGATAGGATTTTGATTGAGTTTTAAAGCAAAAAGATGGCGGCACTAAAACTTAGGAGTTTTAACACTTTTGCTTAGTCTAGGTAAGAGCAAGTTAGATAAAATTTTAACGGTCTCAGTTCGAATGTGGTCTAAAAATTCACATGTGCTAACTGTAAAGCTAGTTACGTCGGTGAATCTTCCCGAAATTTGTCCACGCGTATACGAGAGCATCTAACAACTGACAAAGCCACTCACATCTGCAAACATTTGGAAAAATCACGGGTTTGTAGAAATGAGTCCTCTGGGGGTTGCTTCGAAACTTAGACAAAACTAGCAATACTGTAGAGTTAAAAATCAAAGAAGAAACAGCTGTAACATGTAACATGTAACTCTATCATTATTTTAATCTCTCCTTATATATTCTCACTCATTGTACAACTTGTCATTGCCCAGATGAAGGCAATGGATTATTTGCCGAAACATGTCTGCGAAAAAACTCAAAGTTGTTGTGTTCTTCGTTCAAATTCTGCCTTATTGTATAGAATATGTAACGCAAATGCTACTTGCATTGTAAGCAACTTCAGTACAAGCATACTTAACTATTAGTTTACACAAGGTTGAGTTCTCTATGCGCCAATAGTCAACGAGGAGCAAAGCGATGAGTTCATAGTGACTATAAAATTCATAGAAAACGACAACGAGTAGTGTAGTTGTTTTAGTAGAAACCAACTAGTTTACTACCTTCGATTTAAACCGATGAAAGAATGCAAGAATGCGCGTATGTTTTTGCTTAAAAAATACCGGCAGTTTCTCTACTCGTTGTCTATCACTTAAAGTGAGTAGGTTCACATTGCAACATTTGTGATAGTATGCTAGTTGGTTTCTAGTTAAATATCAATCATAAATAACTGAAGTCTTTCACTGTGCAGTTGAGTCTCAAAGAAGTATGTGACAAAGCGGGAAACCTGAAGGTGACTTGAGTCGAAAACATTTTGAGTCTTTCAAACTTTTATCAAACACTAAACTCTTATTCAATGCTTCGAAAGTTTTGTTACCAATTTATAATGCATAACTGATGTAGTCTTTTGACGTGTTTTGGCAGGAACACGGAGAAAATGCCAATCATTTTCCAAAAGCATTTCACAAGGGTGCTCAGGAAGGTGTTTGGTGGTCGTTTGTTACCATGACAACTGTCGGGTAAGTTTATATTGCGACGATTACCAGGAAAAACAAAGTTTAATATCCGCATTAAGGTACAAGTTTATTAAAAACACCTTTAATCATATATCTTGTCAGCCTACTGTATCATATTTGTTTCGCAACAAAGGTTTATTGCTGTGTTACAATTTGCTTGGTTAGATAATTAACGTCTAATATAGTTATAAAGGATATTATACGATGGCGTGATTCTATGGTCACGCCAACGTGTAACTTTGTTTTTATTATGTATCGATATGAGTTATGGTGTGCGCCGAAATGTATCAAAGAATCGCCATTGTTTTGGTTATAACTTTTAAATTCAATAGAATTTAACACCCTATTGTTTTCACTTTATCACCTGGGAGCTTACTTAACATCGGCAAATCAATGATGCTTTATCCACTGAGAGCAAAAACCCTACCTTCCCGACCCTCCTGTGTAATTTTTGGATGAATCAACTTAAAGTGTTACCCCCATCCCGGGAGGAAAGTTTTTGTTAGTTAACACGACTGCGTTTTGGACAATCAGCAGATCAAAGAAGAGTAAAAAAGAAGTATATGCAAATTTTCACACGTTATGATTGAAAAATTTTTTCAAATCTTCCGCCCTTTGTTCAGTCAGCTATCGATGCGATTAAGGTAGCACAAAGATTAAGGTAGCACAAAGAAGGTGACAATCGTACGTACTAAAGAAAATTGAAACCCAATTCTTTGATGCGAATGACGTCAGCGGTATCTTCACTAGTGAGGATACAGAAAATATGTAACTCGTATCCTGGATGTAGTTTCGTGTTAAATCTACGAGTGGCGTATTTTACAGTAAAACACAAAACATAAATTTATATAATTGACATAAATAGGAAAAAGTTAATCAGAATAACTAGAGAGCTTAACAATGCTGAGTGACCTAGATAGCAATCTACCATTGTTAGTAAGGCAACGCAAAGCTAACATACAGGGTGTAGAAAAAAAACAAGTTATGCATGTGGCTAGACATGTACAGAATACAATAATAATACTAAAGTATAAATAAATCAGTACACTTATGAATACATATGAAGCAATTAAAACTTATTAAACTAGATAAGTCTTCAATTCAGTTCTTTTAATAAGTTATATGAACTTTTTAGGTTTTCTTTTACTCGTGTTTTGAAAGAGTTGAAGGGTAGAATGTTTGTACTGTCATTCAAACCATTGCAGCAATTTGCAGCAATGAAAAATTTACAACCATAGCTTCAACGTGATATACTATGAGTAATTTCTAGTATTAATTACAGACAATTTTATAGGCTTTAACAAATTCTTCAAATTTTTTTTCTCTGTTTTGACAAGTTACGGTGACCGTGTCCCGCTTACATTCCTTGGGCGAACATTTGCTATCACGTGGTCTCTTACTGGAGTAGTGATATCGGGAATGGTAGTTGCTTCTCTGACGTCATCTCTTACCGTTTCAATCATCAACGAGCAATCACAGGTCGAAAGAGGGAAAACGGTGGCTGTACTTGAAAATTCGCCTGAAAATCGCATAGGCTTGAAGCTGCTGCTCGCTGGCAGAGGTGAATGAGTTAAATCTAGTATATCTTGAAATTATGATAAAGTTGCGGTTATTTTGGTTCGTTTAAACTTGTATAGCGACTATAAAAGTGCAAAACGTCTTCGTGCTTTACGTCTTACGATCAAATCAAGGGTCCGTCAGGGCGCGCAGTGCACTGTGGTTGCAACGTAGTCAACACTGGTTAAATGAGGGCGAACGGATGGAATCGATTCTTTTCTAGGTTTTGATTAAATTTTTTCTTAAAGAATAGAGTTTTAACAAAATAAAAAGGAAAAACGAATCAGCATTGTTTTGAACCCTTAAAAAGTAAATTAGGATCACTTGATTTTTATTCTCCCGATAGGTAAAACTTACAAGAATATCTCAATGATGATTCATTCCTTAATGACGCATGAAGTGGACGGCGCCTTGTTTGATCTTTATACAGCTGCATCAATAGCTGATCTGGTAAACAGGTCCTGGGCTGAAGTGAGAAAGGTTGTTCTTCACAAATTTACATACGGAGTTGTACTTGGTGGAGACGCGGCCAAAATACACGGGCGTTTCCAACAATACATACGATATAACCAAGCCAAAGTGATAAAGATTCTTCAAAGAGACAAAGGCGACTACAAAAAGGTAACTTTTCAAAACATTCATCAAAAGGCGGAAGTTGGGTAAATGGTGCTTAGAAGTAAATGTTTTAATGACTGTTAAACGCATGCGCTGTTTATCCTTTAGTCATGGGCCGAAGTGCAATAATGGGTAAACAGCTGAGTGCATGCGCTGTATAGGCTTTGGTCAAGGCGCGAAACGTAATCCTGGGCAAACAGCTAAGCGCACACGCTGTTTAAGCTTTGGTCAATGTGAGAAGTGCAATCATGGAAAAACAGGTGAGTGCATGCGTTGTTTAAACTTTGGTCATGGCGCGAAGCGTAATCCTGGGGAAACAGCTGAGCGCATGCGCTGCTTAGGCTTTGGTCAAATCCGAGAAAGTTCAATTTTGTGGCAATGCGAAATCGCGCTCCTTTCTCAATAGTAACATTTTATTTAAGGACGTTTGTTAAACTAGTATAAACTAAAACAATGACAAACTGGCACTCTTATCATTTCTCCTGCAAACTGGGTAAAGCAAAATTGGCTTGCCATGCTTGCTTCTACAAGCGATTTAAGGATCATCAAAGGGTTAAAGGTAATACAATGTAATATATTAGAAATTAAAGGGAGGTCCCAGTCACTTAAAGTGCACATCACTAAGTTATCAGTCAAGCTAAGTAGAATTAAGAACTGAGGTTAAAACTAAGATAATATTTTGTTGTTTCTATATGTTTCTTTTTCTGTGTTTAGCAAACAACCGACTAATAGATACAATTTGGCTCTTTGAAGAATACAAGTTTAATCAAATTCATTACGGAGGAAAAGTCAAGTCAGTTTCATAGTTCATCGCATCCATTGTTTTGGGCACTGCTGTGGTTTGTTAGCGGTACGCTGGCGATAGCACTTCTTGTTGGAACGATGGTACACGTCATTAAAGCAAACCTTAAACAGAGTAAGCAAGTTTTCTTATTTCCGCATCCAGCAATAATCATTGTTATTAAAGCAGAATTAAGAATCTAACTCATCATCATATTTATTATTGTCATCAGAAATTAGATTTAACTGTCCCGATGTTTCAGATAATACTGTACTCTACAATTGTGCAGAGTTGTTAAGTTAAAACAACTATTTATTGCTTAACTTCCTCCTGAAAAAGGATAGAGTTTTTTCTCAAACGTCAGGACACTTTAAAAAGATTTTTCAACGTTCTAACTGGAGAAATAGTAACTGTTTATAGAGCTTTGAACTGCCTGTGACATGAAATATTTTGTTATCTCAGTGGATAGACCTAGCTAAATAAGGAATAGTGAAAACTTTTTCAAAATCTGTTATGGTTTTCGAGATACTAACATTTGTATTCAATTGTCTCGTCAGTTGTTGGACAGGCTGATGTCATAGGTATTGCGCACTAACGCCATCGAAAGTTGAAACGTTGGCAATTAATGAAGGTCATCATAGCTAGTTTGTTTTGTTGTATTGGTTTTTTTTCTCCAGAGTGTTTGTTATCTGAAAAAATTAAAAAACACAAAATTTTATCAAAACCACAACCACAATTTTAAAAAAAACTTCAGAGGTCTATGGACTGTTTTTTCATTAAAACACTTTTTCAAAAAACTTCAAATTTTTGGATAAATGGATCGTGAGAATGAGTTTTTCGACATTTTGACGTCACAATGACGTCAGAGTGACGTTTCACTTTAAACAAACTATATAAATTTTATTCTTTTAGTATACCCTACCTAACCTCCACGTTCGGCTTCAATACCTTTTATCTATCAAGAGTTATAGGAAGTGGGCACCTACTGCCCCCACCCCTCGATCCCGGTCTCCGATCCAAAGTTACCTAAAAAAACGTTCTGGAGAGGGTTAACATAATCTTACACATGAAAATTCTGTTTTCTTCAGAGGCAACTCGACGTATTAGTGCGCTAAATCAATATAAATCAACTGAATTGGAAGTACGAAGAATCCTAGAAGATTTCCATACGAATTTCCAGAAAATGTTTTCTGAGTATCTCATTAGACATCGCGAGGAGCGGCTGCTAGTGGTGAGGAACCGAGAGGAAATCAGACTCAAAAAAAGCATCCTTGCATGGTAAAACAAAGCCTTCGACACGGAAGTTTGTAAACTGTGAATAGAAGATATATTGAAATTAAAGCGAATAGTTTCCCCCTTTATCAAAATTTGTATTATACTTGGAGCCCCCACTAGTAGTGGTCACCAGGAGTAAATTGGCCTTCTTGAACTCTTCAAATGAGTTTTTCATGTTTTGAAATAATAGAAATTAACATGTAATAAACGTCACTTTAACTGATTTAATAAAGAACATATTATAAAAGAAGTTACACCAACGAAATATGCTCAGTTATCTACATTTTTATATAAGCTATAGGATTTCAACTAGACAATTTACTAGTTTATATGTAAACAAAAAAGTTCATGTTGGGCTTCTTGTTGAAAAGGCCTGTAGTTCTGAAAAGAAGATAGATAACTGAAGAATTTTTTATATTTGATTTATGTTAATAATATTGTATATATAATATTTGTGTTTCTTCCTTAGTCAATACTTAGTGTGTAGGGATTCATGTTCGCATCAGTTTAGCTGAACTGTTGTGTGATCTGAGTCAGCAGGTGGGCGAGCTACAGTGTAGAGCCAAAATAAATCTTCTGAAGTTTTACGTTTTTTACATATTGTTTGTCAGTTTCTTTACTTCACTTTTCAGTCTGACGTAGCTCTCGCTTCCATTTTAGCTAATACTAGTTTTTAAAAAATGTAAGGAAAGAATTAAAATTAAAAACACATTCATGCATCTTTGTACAGTACAACTAAGTTCAAATAACGATAATGGAAAAATGATTCTTGAAATCGTTGTTAAAACGAGTTTAACTTGTAAAAGATATGTAATATCGTGTTTTCGCGAAATGTTTAGTATTTAGATATGGGTTGACTAAACTTGTAAAATAAAAGGTAAAAAATAAACTTGTAAAGACATATATTATTGTTTCGAATATATATACATTATTTTCAAGCAAGTTTCGAACAGTAAATACATTCAAAATTGAATTTATTTCATTGCTAAAAGAAATTTAAGAGACTACATAATAAAATTTGATATTGTTTTTGTATCAAACTGATACTATTGGGCGACTGGAAAAACTAGAAGAGATCGACGCCTAGGTTTTAGATAAAAAGACACTCTCTAATATATGTGGCTTAACAAAACTCGATTCATGGTGCAACAAAAGAAAGTGAGACTCCGTTTCATTTCTATTACTTGAGAAAAACCATAAATGAAATATTGGAAACAGTTAAGTTTGAAATTAAATAAAAATCGCAGCAATTTTCACTGCTCTTCACCATCTGTTTGACTACAATTATAAACACCATTTCAACTGAAATAACACGAGTATAAAAACTTGCAAAACATATACATAATATTTGTGAACAAATTGCCATTTGGGACTAAACATAAACATCTTGCAAAGCTAAAAATTCAGTAAGGGCCCAAGAAACGATGAAGATATGTTAACATTTCCCTGAGAGTTAAATGGTTTGAAAATTGTAATATTTATTGCGGTCCCCGAGTTTTTTATTCCTTTTCTTTTCGCTTACTTGTATTGCCGCCTAATGTGCTTACTCGCGAAGAATCTGACAGATCGTGGGCCAAAATTGAAAATCATTCCTCCATAAGTCATTTTATATCATATTTCCAAAATTCTTGCGTCTTATCAATCGTTCATTTGCAATCCCGGTTCCTGTCATGTCGCCCATGCACTGAGGCTAATAATTGGCACAAAATATGTCTGTTGGAAAGTCTCCTAAATACTATGAGTGAATCAACTGGTGTATCTTGTCATTGCCATTGTTGACTGGAGTGTTTTTTTGCATAACATTATTAATTCAAAAATCAATTTTGAACCAGCTAAGAATAATAAATCAAGAAAAGTTGCGATGTCTATGATAATATACTTGCTACTTTAATAAAGAAAATGGCGAGCGCAGCCGGAGTTGAGCTGTTTAGATAGTTTTTATAAAATATACTGTTTTTTTTATTATCAAAATATATGTATTTTGTTCAATGGTCAATTAAATATTGCCTTTTCTGGGTCTTTTATTATTATTATCCGACAAACTACTGCACTGAGTGGCTTGAGATTTTGAGCTTAAGCAAGTTTATTAATTTGTTCAACCAAAAAACGCTTCCGTCGTCATTGTTGATTTTGCAAAATAGGACGCTTTATTTAGTACGTATCCGAAAGTGATTCATTGATTTCTTCTAAAAGAAATGTTTTTTTGCAGTTAACTTATATATATATAATTTACAGAATAGCAAAAGGAGTGTTTTTCGAAGATCGTTCCTTCTCTGGCACTAGATGCCCGGCATCGTCAAGTCTATTACACTCTCTTTCTTTTTATAAGAACGGTTACATAAATGTTTGGCTGAGGTGAATGTTCTTAAATATGTTGTGGATTCAATCCCAAATGTTCTCAAAATGTTTTTAAACTTAGTTGTCAGTGTTAGCTGTGCAATTGTTATTTACCTTGTTCTCCATTCGAACAAACCAGCCAGAAGCACAGATATGCTTTACTGAACTGACCGCTACTATGGCCGTCTAGAAAGAAGTACTATAATAAAGAAAATATTCAGAATAAACTTGTACATGCACAACCCTAAAGGAAATGTTGCACTGAACATCAGCCGAGAACAAAAAAAATTTCCTTGATCTTGCATTTACAGTATCCAAAACGAAGTTCTTAGCCTTTTTTCAGCGTCGGCATCTTCTATTATTGTTAGATTTTGGGAATTCTTCAGCCTTATGTATTTTTATAAAAAGGTTCTTATAAAAAAATACAATTAAGGGTCTCTATAGAAAAAAAATGATCAAGATCCATTACTTGTTCATGCTGGATATGAAAAGTCGCTTGATCAAGTTATGCTTGCCTGTCATCTCTGTAGCTATTACTCAGCCTTTTCCCTTGGAGGTATAGGCGTTTGCTCTTCAAAAATATAATGAGCCTTATTTATGACAAATTTAGATTAGAAATGAAGCATTTTTCTTGGTTGGAAAAAGGATTGAAAATTACATTTCAGAGTTTATAAAGTTCATTTTCTTCCGTGTTGTCTTTTCAGTAAACCTTTATAGTCATTAAGCAATACATCGACACAATTATTAGCTGTATTGCTTTATTTCAAAAAGTATTGTTCGGGTGAGATATTTGCATTCATATTCCAAACTACATTTTCTACTGAATTAGTTTTTGAATTGAATTTAAGCGAAAAACTTTCAGCTATGTGTAAACTCAGTTAAACGCAATGAAACACGTTCCAACTATGCTATTTAGGTTTTCGACTGTTCTGTACTGCCTCCTGTTGAAAATTTGATTTAAACATAAAGAAAATCTGAGTTACTTTCAATTCTTCAAAAGGAGCTTTTGAAACGTCGGCAAAATTATAAATTCAAAGTTACAGACGCTCAATGCTTGACAGCTATCAACGACGGACAAAAAAGACAAAACGTAACGACTCTTCTCGAAAGAACAACAGAACTTTACTGATAGCTACGTGCACTAGCAAATATTTATCGGTTAAATTCTTGCCTACCTAAAACTGAGAGTTTTTCGATATATTTCAGCATATACACTGAAGACTGTTTTTTGGTGGAAAATATTGTACTTCTGTTAAGGATTCGGTAAAAATCTTGAAGAAAACACCTCAAAACTGAGTTGGACCAAACCTTTCTTAAATCAAGTAGCTGAAAATACACGTAGTCAAAAATGGTTTTCATTATATTTTAGTGTAAAGTTGGAGACTGGATGCAGCTGTTTCGACCATAATGGACAGGTTCGTATCCTTATGACAATTTTCATAATCAATTGAAATTTCCAATGCGATGATATTAGAAAATTCCCATTTATGACGCTTATTTGTCCTCCTGAATCAGTAATGATTAGCTGATAAAGTTTCTTTAGCTCCAAAGCCACGTAGCTTTTCGTGCGTGTGCGGCAAAGCTGTATCAAATGAATAACCTAAGCCTCTATCCCCCTAATATCAGAGCGTTTGAAATTTCGGAAGAAATCAAAGCTGCTTTTGATTACTCTTTTCATTTTGTGTATATCCATGCTGTCCACACTTTGCAAATATTTCCGTGTTAACAACGCATCTCGACGCCGGTTCTTTATCGTACCGACTTCAAAAGTAAATGAATGTTTGACATATGAATTAACAAATATCAAAAGAAAACCAAGCTACTTGATAAAAACCGTGACCTAAGAACACAGTTATGAGCTTATTACGGCTGTGTTTTCGATAGCTTGTTGAGTTGAAATCCTAACTTTTTGTAAGAAGAGCGACTTAAATCAAAATGTAGTTTTTGACTGATTGTTAACGCTATTGTGAACAAAATTAAAAACCTTTTCACTCAGCTTGAGTCGTGTTCTTAACAAAGAACAACAGATCAAAACAATGAGCACGGAGGACAGGATGTTGTGTCATGGAAATAATTTATCTTTCTGACGATTACCGTTATCTTGTGAAATCCCCCAAAGCCACATTTAATTGCACTGGATTTTCTTGAAACCGCTGCCGTGAACTATTCTCATTACGAAGCTCGATTCTTTCCGTTGTGATTAAAAAGACAAGACACGCTAAAATGTCCACTCTTTAGGTAACCTAATTGTGTTGTAAAATAAACTAGTTAGTTATGTCAACCAACTTCCTTTTTCCAAAATTTGTTTTTTCTAGAATGATTATTTATCTGCAATATTGCAGTCCATTGGGTCCGCTAGCAATTAACCATAATATGAAAATGTCAAAGTCTAATTAATTTTAGAAGAAACTGTGGTTTAAGAAAATCATAAATTGAACAAAAAACAACGTTTTATTTAACGAGTTTATAACCATTAATACTATAATGCAGTGTTATGAAAACACGCAACTCAGTGTAAATTTGCATGGAAATTGAACTGAGCCTCTATAAAATAAAGGATTGGCGATTTGATCTTCGCAGATCCGACAACACAGAGCACATAACGAAGAGGAGCATCGAAAGACCCAAACAGGTAGGAAAACCTTCACAGAGTTCATATAACCTAAAATTTTTTGTTGTTGTTTTTAAGATATTACCCCGTTTTTCTGGCTTTCGCTCTTAATTTTTATTGTTGACACACAGAAAGCTCACCTTGTTTTGAGAGTAGACTACTTCAACCAGCTAGAAACAAAGCACGTTTCAAATATTTTAATAGTGTTTTTCGTGTAAGCAAAAGAAGAAATTACACGTTTTCGGCTGAAAATCTTTCTTTTTTCTCTGAAATCTCTTTCTACAAATGATAGACTGAGGAGACATGAAAATAAGTCATAAACGTCCTAGCTCAAATTTTTGTGATAACATTTTTTAAAAAATCATATTTCTTCGGACTGCTATATCCCTAGAGTAAAAATGTTCGTTGTAAATGATGTTACAATAGTCAAGACATTTGCGGTTGGTAACAAAGCAATAACTATAGATTCTTATCAAAACTCTAAGAAATTTTTTGGCTATTTGTCTTTTATTGAAAATAAGTCGGTGAAGTGCGCCGAAAGTTAAGGAATTCTTTAACTCTGTCGAGGCTCTCGTGGCTATATACTCTTCTAGAACAAAGTATTCTGCGAAATTTCTAAAGCAACTCAAATATATTTGTTTCTGCAGGACTGTCAGAAAAAGATTTATTTGTTTGATTTTTTATAAGTTCCAAATGCTGTCTTCGTCTCCAAAGAGTGAAGAACAAAATGAAAACACGATTAACTCAAGCAAATTAGGTCGATCAGCCAAGATCTGTATTTTGACCAACTCATTAAAAGATTTGGACTTCACTTTGGTGCACTCTTCAACATTTGGTCATGGTATTCACCCATTTATATTTATAGAGATTAAAAGTTCGCAACACTATAAATAACTAGTTTGAAATCACATAGATGGAAAACCTTGCTTTCGGTTCCAACGTGATCAAGAGAAAAGATTATCGACAATCTGACATGTCTTAGAACTATCCATGCGTTTTGGATTTTCGAAGTTACAAACGTAAATGTTCTCGATATTCTCATTCCATGAAAACCCTTCGCAGCTGTTTTTTTTGCTTTCAAATGTTATTTTAGTAAAACCCCCAAAACAATTTATCAGAACTTGTTATCTTTACGTTTATTTGTGTCCTCCAATAAAATGTTTCAAGTTCGTTTTTGTCCTTTTGGATATTTTAAATCAATTGGTTGTTCGTTAGTAGATGAATCTATCTTAAGTTGTACGCAAAGACGTGTTATATGCTATCTTTGGTGAAGTCGGGGTTCTCTGACTTATCGTTTGATGACCGCCGAAACAATGAAATAGAAGTTCTCGTTAGGTTTTTGTTAGTATACCGCATGCCGGACTTCGTTTGTTAGATATTAACATTTTTTCCCAGATAAAGTGACAATGATTTCTAATTGAATTTGTAATTCTTGAAACATTTTATTGGAAGACACAAATAAACGTAATGATAACAAGTTCTGATAAATTGTTTTAGGGGTTTTACTAAAATAACATTTGAAAGCAAAAAAACAGCTGCGAAGGTTTTTCATGGAATGAAAATATCGAGAACATTTACGTTTGTAACTTCGAAAATCCAAAACGCATGGACAGTTCTAAAACATGAATTGAACTGACGAAAAAACCTTCTCGGTAAAGGGTGCGTAGAAGTGACTGATTATGACCAAAGTTGAAACAGAAATTCAGCATACAAGTAAAAACTGATAAAATAAAGGAGTTAGAGAAGTTAGTGTTATAAGTGCAACTTAAACATTCTTTACAACAGGTTTTGTTTAAGTACAATGCGGTAAACCGCAGTATACTTTACCAAAACGTATAGAAACAAACTTCCGTTTCAGGCTTTAATTGTTATATATCTTCATTAACCAAAAATGCCTCTAGCGCTTGACCAAGAAAGATATGCGACCGTATAAGTCCACACGTGCACGTATAGCGATCGGAGAACGGATTTTAACTAAACCTTTCCAAATTAAAAATGATATTTCTTAGTCTTTCTTCTCGGTTAGCTTTTCACCGTTACAACCGATTTAGCCATGCAGAATTGTTAAAAAATTGGAAGTTGTTGTTCTAACAGTTTTATAAGTATGCGGGTGCTTGTCAAATTAGTTTTAAGCAGGTAATCTTCTTACTCTAAGTGTTATTCTCAAAAGCACGTTTATGAGGTTTTCAAACCTTTTTTATTTTATTGGCAAGATGTACATGCGGTCTCCTCGGAAAACACATTCCAGCATGTATATTACAAACCTAAGGGAAGTCGTGGTTAACTATACGTAAAAACTTTATTACAGTAAGTGTATTTCGGAAACCCCACTTTGAATCACGTTAACAGGTGGTTTTTGAGAGCTTTCAACAACAACTATATAATGAATCCAATATCTTTTCCATCCGCAAATAGTAATACCTTATTTCAACATTAGTTCAACTATATGATATTGCGTTGTTTACTTGCATGTTATAAAGTGGTGCTTGATCACAGAGGCGTTCGCAGTTTCTATACCTCAAGTAGTTGTTTAGTTCATTGCCCTTTAGGAAACTGTCCTATGGGACACGAAACTATTTAAACCTCCACTGGACGGCTAATACTTCATAAAGTGTTTAAGGGGTTCAGTTTGGAACAACGACTCAGAACATACAGTTATATTTTGATATGAATAAAATCATAATATATAATATATTATATTAGTATATACCAGCTCGGCTACGCGCGATTTGATTCGTTTAGAAATAGCAAATGTGAGACAATACTTACCTCCGAAATAGTATAGATAACGAGACCGAAACAAAATGGCGGACGGAAGTAGTCGCTTCGTGACAGTTTCGGATCACGATATTGAAAAAGATTGCTTTAAAAACACGGTATATTTAAAAACAGACTAAAGAGTTCTGTTTTACGCCATTTACAACATTTTGTGGTTGACAAACTGTCAAAACATGTTCGTTTTATGTTAGGCTGCTCATGCGTGAGTCTCGCCACACTCACATTGATTCAAGTGATAAAAGAGTTCTTTTTTCTTAAAAGATTTTCGTTTTCTTGAAAGGAAGCTTGTCGCCTCGCTGGTATATATACTAAAACACTTATTCTACTTCAATTTCGGTGGATAATTGCTTAATGAATATCTACCTCGCGCATTCGGCGCTCAGTAGATATTCTGCCACTATCCACCTCAATTGAAGTAGAATAAGTGTTAAATACTTTTAAATATATCTTAAAAGAAGGTGAGAAGTTGAAAAGCTGTTACAGTATACTAAGGAGCGATGAACAATTTAGTTTAGACAGGTTCACTGGTGCTATGATTATGATTTAAGTTTACGTTTTAACAATACGATTTCGGAAATTTTTTTAGCAAAGCTATGTTGTTGCTGTTATACTTGTCTAATGTTCAAAAGTTTAAGTTTATTCTCAACAAAATATGGCCTTGGTAGATATAAGTCAAGCTTTAATTCAAGAAAACAGAGAAAAGGGAAACAAATTTAGTTTAAACGAATTGAAAAGGGATCATTACAAAAAATATCTTATCGAATTTAACTTAGTGTTTTTAAAGTAACACTTCCTACATTAACGTAACTTATGTTTGGTAGATTACAAACGTGATCCGGACCTGTCTGAAAATGACAAACCTCTCACTCTTAAAACTGTCTGATAGAAACTTCAGAGTTCTGAATAATTGCTGTTTTTTTGTACTATTGAGAAAACAAGCACCAAAAATTTTTCTTGTTCTGAGTGCGTCCTTGCTTGTCGTTGTTTATTGCTTCATTACGCAGCCTGGGTAGGTTGGAAAGCCTTTCATGCAGGTTTTGGGACCCGTTGACGAGGCTTCCGAGAGTGTACGCCTAACTGTTCTATCAGGAAAATTGTGGTAAAATGTGTAAGTTTTTTAAAGACATTATATAAAAGGCTCAGTCATTACGTACTCTATCGATCTTTTTTCAACCACTTTGTGAAGTTTAGAGGGGAATTAAACTTGAGTCGTCTCTTTCAATATGTGTTATGCAGATGTATTCATACTACAAGTACAGCATAGTTTAGCAAAACCTTGAAAATTATTTTTCAATTTGTTTAATTTTTTACTTAAGACGTTTTTTTTATCAATTCCATTCGGTTTTTCGACAAAAAGAGGTTAAAGCGAAAAGATTTTAAGAACAGTAGAAGAAGTGGATTTTAAGTGAAATTCACTTAAAACTTTGTTGTAAAACACGATCAGCTTTGACTGACAGGAACGATTTATTGCTTAGAGGTTTATAACAGCATTTATAAATTGATGAATAAATCAGTAC
>JAOBRD020333539.1:0-14249 GCA_027575215.2 Hydrozoanthus sils | reverse complement strand
TGCTTTTGTTTAAGAAAATTAAGACTGGCTTACACCTTTTATCTTTGCGAAGGTAACTAATTAATTGGTCAGTTTCACTTGCTTGTGATCTGTTTGTTTTAGAAAGTATGCTGTTTGAGTTGATTGTATTTTTGTTTTCATATTTACGGCTTTTGATTTGTACTATTGGTGTAATTGGTGCTCAATGTGAAAACAAAATGATCAATTTGCGATGAGTTTAAAACTTTGACAGTAAAACGCGCCAACAGTTGTTTCATAAGTTCGAATGAATAGCGGCAAACATAATTTCTGCTTTCAAGGAAAGGAAAAAGAATGGTCATTTTATAGAGTTTCGTCCACTGGTTTAAAAGTTAGAATGAATAACACCAATCAGATGTACTCAAATGACTTGGTTATTTTATAAGGTTTCATCAACTGGTTCAAAAGTTAGAATGATTAACACCAATTAATCATTTTTACTCTTCAAGACAAGCAAAATGAAATGTCACTTTTGAGGGTTTCGTCAACTGGTTTAAAAGTTAGAATGATTAACACCAATCATTCGTTCTCTTCAAGGCGAGCAAAATGAGTGGTTGCTTAAACCTTATCTTTAAGGTTTCAACAACTGGTTCAAATGTAATATGTCATCCGGTCTTTTTTTGCATGAATTAAATCGAATCAATGTCGATCTGAAAGTGGTATAGACCGCAAAATAAAAACTTTATTATGTGAAATGTATTTTCTTCTTCCCAGAAAGCGTTAGTTTGTAGTTGCCACAAAACAGTTTAATTGCATAAATATGTGTCGAGAAAGCTACTCGTGCTCGAAGTTTCGCCATGCAGTTTCGGAGCCAGCTGTCCAAGAGGAGAAAATGTAATTTTCTTATATCAATTCTTTCATTTCTACATAATTATTTTTCCAAACATCTAAATTCTCCTAAAATCTACAATGAAAGGAAAACAAAACTACCAAAAGTTATTCCCAGATGAGTTGTGACATTCTCCGAACCAATCTTTTCGGAGAAAATAGGTATACGGAGTTCGAAAAACTTGCAAATGATCATTTTACATCAAAGGGGTCTAAGCTTTAAGGACGTTGAAAACAAATGGAACAGCTGTAATTTGTATCTTTTCGGCATACAGCCTGAATAATTCCAGCTCAAAACTTAGTTGTATTGAAAGTTTGTAAGAAACACACAGCGGACCGAGATGTTTAAGAACAGTTACTCTGCTAGAGTTAATATGATCATGCGATCATGAAAATCGTGTTCACGACGTCTTCCGTTGAAAGCCGATGGAACTTTACTCAGAAACTGACAGCGTCCGAATCGTACGGTCCGGCAACCAAAGTTTTGTGCGCTGGTCTTTTTTGCTTTAGTAGAAAATGCACCACATTTTCGCCATGTGCATGCAAGTTTTAGAATCTATCTTTGTTTTATTTTTCAATAACTTAACAGAATATCTGTTTGTATCTGAAAACCTGCAAAAGTTTGACGAAAAACGTCATAATTTGTATGTACTGCAATCAAATATAACATGAACGGTGTTTGACAATAACAGTGCAGCATATAGTTTGTCAAACCTAAATATTTATCAGTTACCTCTAGCTCACAACAGGATATGGGATTCATGCACTTTGTTAGGCAAATAAAGCAGTGTAAATGGGCATGTGGCAAAACTATGTTACTTATTACTTTTCCGTTTATAAATACCTTCTTCTACACATTAGTACTTTAAAGTTCATGACAGTTTTAAAGACAAATCAGTTTCAAAACTGAATTTCTTTTGATTGATGAAGTTCCGAGTCTTAGCAAATACTAAGTACTGAGTTGCTGTGGGTTGTTTGAACACATTAAAAGATTTTCGCTTTTTGTCTCGTTTGTTGTAGTAATAACACATGGTCGGAAAATAAGATTTGTTCTTTATTTCTAACTGACAATAAGGCAAGCAAATCTTTAAATTTTTGTCAGGTTTTGTATTTTTCCTCTCGGTTATCGAGTCGTCTTTTGTTCCTTCAATTGACAGCTACAGTCCATAATAATCTTAGTGCTCGATATTGCAAAAACACCTTGTATGTAAGTTTACTAAAGTTTATTTACTTTTTTATTTCAATCATCGAATATGGCAAGGTTCTTTCGAATTGTATTTGAGAAGCGAATTAAAGAAAGCGGTGTATCTGAAGTGCATGCGCTCATACATATTTTGTCTCACATCATAAGAACTTCAGGGCAACTTTTGGCGGCCATTCAACACTTAAGACAAGCGTTACGTACAAAACTATATCTAGTTTCTTTGATGGAGTTCGAGTTTTTTTGTACATTAACCTCGTACTCTTTGTCTTTGAAATGTCAAGAATTTTTGTATGCTAAAACGTTATCACATATTGTTTCAGTTATCTTTTATCTTGCCGAAGTTGTTAGTTTAAAACTATTTTGCGATGACATAGTGGAAACAAGCTCAGAAACGGATATAAAACATCCATGAACTTGATTGGCATTTTAAGTGAAGTTTATGGTTCAGAAATGTGTTCCTTGTTTGAATTGTCGAGAAAGACAACATCTCACCAGCCATTTAGTGTTCTTGTGCCCACGATACATTAACCTCACGAGAACTTGATATTTATTGAGAGCAGGGAACCCATATCTTACTTAAGAACGCAAAAAAAAGTGTTGGTCGGAGACAGTTTTTGTTTGACAAACGACGAAAATTAACAAAGTTTAATAACGGTCGAATTTACTTTTAGCAAGGAATTAGCGAAACAACGAATTATTAAAATGTATAAGAAAGCAGTGCATTACCGAACAGAAGTCTTATTCTCAAAAGATCCGCATCTCGTTTTGTGTAGCGCCGTAAGTATTGATTCATTAGTTAACAGTACAGATTGATCATACATTATAATCGTCTAAACGGTTTTTCCTCCTATATAGTTTTTCATCGTACTGTAAACAATCTGATCAAGCTTCCAACGGCCCACAACCGTTTTTACCATATTAGTATGTTAAAACGTGAATTTATTCAAATGCTGCACATTGTAAACCTTCTACTAACCGGATCAATGTGTTGGGTTTTTTTTTGTTTATCACGTTTATTGTTCGTTTATTAGTTGGTTCGGCTTTGTATAACAGTTTTTTTCGTACACTCGTTGTGTTTTAAACATCTGACCTCTTGTTTTTGTGATTTGTTGGAATACGCCGAGTCATGATCAGTTTTCAATTGCATTTTCAAAGAACATCTAAGGTTCAAGTAGCACTTATTATATGTTATGCCACGATAAACATTCAAAAGAACACTCGAGTTAAATGTATAACCCCTCTCCAAGGGTATATTGCTCTGTTTCCACAGTTTGTCTTTTTATGGCCAAGTGCTCGTTTGTACACTAATGGCTTACTCTAAGGAGGGTTAAAAACGCTGAAATAGGAATAGATACGCCATAAGGAAACTGGTGACGATTTACCTGGCTAGTGATTCCCAGCACGCACAAAATATAATCTCCTCTTAAACGAAGGGTCCTACAGCCTTAAATTTTCATATGTATACCGAATACACTTTGCTGCTATTCGTAGTTCTATCCAAATAAATTTTTGTAAAGATGAATTTGCTACACCAAAGCTTTTCAACTTAGTCTAAACGCTGAGCACTTACCACATTAAGTAAATCAGGGTAAATTTATTGAGAGGAAAAATTGTTCGATTATTCACAACAATATGGTGCGATTAATCATCGGTTAGATCCATTGTCCGCCTAATTAGCTATTCCCGAAGGGGAATTTAGCGCATAAGCGGAAAGAACTCCAGCTTATTGTACTGTTATTTAAATGATTTTGTTGCAAAAGACTTTTGAATGCGTATGTAAAATTATTGCGTATAAAGGTTTTAAAGTTTTGCAGACATGTGTGACTGTGAGTTATGAAGCCAGCTTCTAAAAGCTTCGGGGATTTTCTGACTGATAAAAAAAAAAGATTTAAGATCAATGGTATAGTTTATTGATAATAGTTGTTCAAGCTAATTCTGACAGCGAAACTAAGTCGACCAATAATTAATCTGTTTATAAAACAGTTAACGCAGTATAATCAAAGGCAAGACCTATCGCAGTAGTGATACGAGTATTTCGGAGAACGTTTAAGAAAAGCAAAATGACAGTTATATATGTGACGCATCTATAACAAGCAATATCATGCATGAGAGAACGCTTTGGTCGTGTGAGACCGCATTCACCTTAGGGCGTAGTTTTCTTCGTTCATTTTTCTTGTCAAACATTTTTTTCGATGTGGTTAACCCTTTCTATGGAGACCTCATGTTTTCGAGCTCGGTTGCTGAACTTCGTGGCGCAAGTGTGAGCTGTTTTGTTCATGAAAATTTTATAGAAATAATTAGCAGAAATGGACATCGCAGGTTTCACAAATATATTATATAGAAGCGATTGCATGTCTCATAAATTATGTGTCTTGGTATAAAAACAAATTAAGAATAATAGCTTTTTTCATTCTTAACCTCAAGTTATACCTAAATTTTTATATTTGAGCTGTTACATTATAATAGAGAGAAGCAAAAAAAAATTGTCAAGCATCTTACATATGTATCGCTTGCACAACCTGAAGCGAAACGTGAATTTCTTCTGGCTTCTTCTTGTTTTGTTTCTAAATGTAAAACAAAATTAACGAATGATAAATGATCAACCTATTTTAGCTGCTCGCGCTTGCAGTCGAAAACTCAAAAATGAGATTTGTGTTATTTTGCTTCAAAAACTTTCTCAAAAAAACTCGTCTTGAAATTCATAAAAACTTCAGTTTCTTACTTTGTTTCCTCAAGCTAGTTTGATCACAACAAATGTTCTGTTTATATGAACGGCAATAATATCAAAACTTCACACAACCTTTATCTGTTTATAGTTCTGTAGAAGTCTACGGCAATCACGTTAGGTAAATCGGCCATTGCTTAGCACTATAATCAGTAAAACAAGTTAGATATTAGAAAAACAGAGGAGATGGTCAAATCGGAAAACAACACAGCTAAATATATTAATTCAGGTATATAGTTGTAGAATAAAAGTCAGTAAGAAGCCATTCCATTTTTATAACCAAAATATTTCGGCTGTCACCCGACAGCCATCTTCAGAAAAATGAAACCTTCAGCGTTTTCTGAAGATGCGGCCGGCTGTCGGATGACAGCCGAAATATTTTGGTTATAAAAATGGAATGGCTTCTCGTACTGACTTTTATAGCGCAGCTAAACTAAACAAGTTAAGCAACAACTCATTTGAATTGCTTTACGACGTTTTCATTCGGCCTGACGTTAACACGTGTAATTAGATTTTCGTTATTTAAATTAACACTAGTTAGTGTAATGTGCATGCTGTTAAATTTGCTGGAATGGAATTTACTTTGACTTTATGCTTTTGCTAGGGAAACAGAGCAGACTATTTGTCCAATCCATCCTGGCTTGTCATAAAATCAAAAACTAAATCTATTCTTTGTTCAAAATGTCTCCGTTTGAAACTACAGACAACTAGTACTAAACACCTACGTGAAGACAAAGAAATGATGCGCTAAAAATCTTTTGTATAGAGAAAGTCACTGCATGATTTTCTGTCTTGCGAAATCATCCAGATGACATAATCTAGAATGACGAGGATAACAGTCAAAAACTTTTTGTGTTTTAAAATATGTTAGATTTTTAGATTACATTATTTTAATATTTTATAAAATTTTTGGCGGCAAATGGCTTTGAGTATTTAGCACGGTTATTATCTTAATCTAAACGTATATTCGATTGTTTTGCCCGGCTTGAAGCAAAAAGGTTTATTTTATTCATTTTCATCTCACCCACGTCTTGGCGTAAACTATTGAAAGAGTTCCCTTTATATCGTTAATCTAAAAGGGTAAATCAGTTAGAAAGAACTTCGAGTTCACATTGTCACGGAAGCACGCTATACCTGTTTGTGGTTCTAACAAAATTATAACGAACTGAGTTGTAATGAAAGTGTCTCTACTTTAAAGGGTTGCAGTTTTCTGTTTAGTTGTTGACTAACGTACACCTCAGTCTTTGTAACGTCAAAGTAGCAAGGGTTAATTTTTTCCTAGCAACTGACTATAAAGTACACGTATTTTACGGGGCTTTAAATCTTCTAAACCAACCGCACATTTTTAAGTTCTGTCTCATTGTTTTGTACTACGTAATTAAATCAAATTGATCATTTTCAATAATCTTCACCCATTTTATTTTTTTTTAAATATGGGCGACAGTAGAATATTGCGAATGATGTGTAACTTATTAAAGTTATATTATCTCTGAATAGTCACATATGTTTACTTTTACGCTATCTGTAGACGTGCAGTATTTTAAGGGGGGGGGACTTATACAGTTGGTCCGTGTAGAAAACTGATCCCCACCTGCAAAGGGCAACCTTTCCAACACAACACAATACATTTTCTTTGCATTTTAAATTGCAAACACTTCTTATATTTCTTTGTAAAACTTGTCCAACCGTTTACATTACTCATTAGAACAAACAAAAGTGGATTGCAGGGTTCCATCGACTTGTAGTTCTAATTTCTCGTATATTCGAAAGCAAGGTGGCCACTTTTTTACTCGGTACATATTCCCATATCTAACACGTTGACTTGCCTATATAACGATTCACCACCTGGGTCGAGTGTAGCTGTACAGAGCAAGCGCCAAAACTGTTTATATCTGTCACTCTCCTAGTTCAGTTTCTGGTGAACATTTTATGACTGGCAATCACTTAATATTACGTAGCGCATAGCGATGACTCACTAAGTGATAAGGATCTAAAGTTGATTACGAGAAACGGAAAGTTTTCAATTTGTTATTTATAGGCCTACAAAATACTTTGACGTTTCACATAACAGCTACATGAAGAAAATGAACCTTTTTATGCGTTTATGAATGAAAATTTGGCAACACGTTTTATGGCACTGTTCTGAATGGCTTGCGTTTCTTTCTCCCAGTGTTTTTAACTTAATTTCAAATGAACTGTTGTTTGCTGTGGACAATGAAGTTAAAAACGGATTTTGAAACGCAACAAGTAAAAAACATAAAAATTTGGTTTTCTTAAAACATCTTTCTTCATCTGAATTATGACCAACAAATAAGGCGAACGGAGGCTAGTAACTTGTTCCATTAACAAAATGTTAGAGCTGCAGTGATCCAATTTAGCACACAGCAGTGGAGCCATGGCCTAGAAGACAACCCTATTAATTAATGAATGCAAACCCAATGCTAACAAATAGTTTACATCTGCGTACTAATTATTTACATTCGAGTGCTGGATACTTTTTAAGATCACTATCACATTATTATTATATAAGTCAGTTTTCAAATTTTTGAACTCTCGCATGTCTGACGATTGCAATTTAACAACTGATTTATAACCCTATTAGTGCTACGAAGTTTTAAGAATAATTCATATCTGGAAGACTATAACAAATTAAAGTCTAAATTTTAAATGTTCGTAAGATACACTTTGTACTTCTAACTGTCAAGCTTGCTTAACAATAAATTAAATCTTTTTCCGCATGATAGCCTACCTTCTGCTTTGCTTTTTATTTTGAAACAAGAATGTTGTGTCTTGAAAAGAATAAGGCTATACACTCCTGGACGGAATTTGTTTGTCTTTTTTCTTTATCGATCCATGAAATTTTCTGTCGTTTGTTGATTTCCAGATTTTCAGACCTACTTAAACCGACCTGGCAAATTTCAACAACTGTGTCATCAATAACGTGACTTTTTTAAAACTAAGTCGGGTAAATAATTTTAGATTTGATTTAATGTAACAAAGTTTTCTCAACAAGACCAGCACTATTTTCTGAATAGAAAAAACCTACTAAACAATGCTTATACCAAGGAGGATGCTCCGCCTAAAAGGATTTATACTTTGGTTTTTTTAATTTGGCAAACGGAGTCATGCCCAAGGCAAGTAAACATGGCTTTGAATAATAACGCGTCATTAAATATCACTGGTTGCCCTCGAAATACATCAATCATAAGGTGATAATCTAAATAGTACTAACTTTAATAACTATTCCGTTGAAATGATTTTCGCTTTTTCTGATTTTGAAAAGCAAATGAACAAACTGACGATATTACTAATCACTTTATAGTCAGCTGTTTTGACAGAATTGTTGCAAACGGCTGAGTCTTATGTAGCTTTAATAAACCCTTAAAAACATTCTTTGAGTCCCTGACGGGATATGTAACTCTATTTACGTGAAAGGTCATAAATCTATTTAGCTAATTGCTTTAGAGTTGGTCCCCTTTGTACTGTTTTCACTTTTAGCTTTACCACGAAAGATAACTTGTCGGACTACGCGTCAAACTTGGGAAATATTCCCTTGCACAAAAAAATGTTCTAAGCATGTTCTGTTCGTTTTGATAATTTTCAAACTGAATAAACCTTTCCTTGCTCGTTGACTTGCGTGTGACTGTTATGCAGCACTACTAGGAAACGTTGAATCACGTTTCCTGTCATAAGTCCTAAGATTTTGGTATTGGCTCAATGTAATTTCTATCAATCACAAATAAGCTCGATCACTATAGCCTTTACAGCTTCGGAACTGTTTGAAGCGAATCAAGTTTCCTGCTTTTCTCTTTATTCCTCAGTTACCTTTTATAGACATAATGATCCATCGGTCTTTGAATTTTGAGTGCTTGTGACAAGTTTAACATTAATAGAAACAAAAACCTCGACTGATTAGAATTTTGAAGATTTATATACAGTACCTACAGAATTAGAGATTCAAATGTCAGATGAAACAATCTTACACGGATAAGTATTAACAAAACTACAAGACCCTGACCATTTTTGGAATCTGGCTGTGATCATGAGATGCCGCTGGAAAGTTTCTTTGAAAAAATTTGGCAAAGATCATTAAAGAGTTTGACGTAGAAGGAGTGATCCGTGGGCTACTTTTAATTTCAATAAGTATCAGGAAAAACCTTCTTTAGCTAATTGAAGTGTTTAGCCATTTTAGAATTTTTTCAGTGTTTGCAGTCGAAGAAATTACTGATTTGATCTTTCATGTTATTTTGTCAATTTACTCGAACGTTCTGCAAACGACTTAACAGAGCCGTGTGACGTTCAGTATTTTTCTACAAACTTTAGAAAGAAGGAGCTGAGTGTTGCGTTTTTGGCCAAGCTACCTACGCAAAAACTTTTTGATTAGATAATGTTTTATTTCTTCAGTTTGATTTCCTTCCTGTAATCAATGCCTTTTAAAAAATTTGAAATAATTTTTAAAATTCAGTAAACGAAATATTGTCGTATTTTTGGCACAGGTGTTAATTGATTTATATTCGAAACTGTTTAAACACGGACTGAATCTTCTCCCGGCAATTCAATAGATTAGACAAAAGCTCATTCGACAAAGCAGTTTTCTTAAATAACAAAAATGACAAACATCCATTCTTGGAATTTGACAAAACTAGAATTTCTTCAAGTTTTGGAGCAGTAGATTAAAAGCTACGAGTGAAGAGAAATAAGGTGTGTATGCCCACTAATTCATGCGTTATCTATCGATATCATGATATGGATTATCATTCGCAATATCTCAACATGCATTGTATTTTTCCTCTGAATTCAGCATGCTATCTTTTTGAAAACATTTTATCGATTATTTAGACGTATGACGCCTTTAACGAGCCACCAAAAATGCGTAATTACTTCTGGCAGCTTAGAGCCCTCAATCTTCTTTTGTTTCAAAATCCTGGCGAGGTGTTATTAAGAAATATCCATATTTAACAAGCAGTTTAAAGACTCCGGATTTGTGTGTATAAAAAGGGCGGGGATAATTGAGCACTTCACAACTTCAGTCAACGGTGTTAGCGTCAAAGAAAGCTCCTAAGGTATTGTGTAATTGCTTCTTCTTTAGTTTGAGTGTATTTCTTTGGAACATACTGATTACTCTCCAAAGCTTACATACAGTATATTAATTTTGCTCTGCCAGTATACGAATACAATACAGTTTCGTTTTATATAGTTCTCTGTTCTGGCTGCTTTGTTCGAAAAAGCAAACTTTATCAGTGTAACAGCTTTGGTTTTCAAAATAAGGTCTCAGAAAGATCTACCGAGTTTAAGCAGCACTTTAGTCGTTTTGTAAACAGCTTTAAAGTAAAACTAGTTTTGTTGCTCTCAATTCAAAGTCTAGCACGGGTATTATCTAACTAAAAACTGGTAGATGAACGTATGGTTTCAGTAGTGTAAACAAAGATTAACTCGGACTGAATTGGTTTATTGATATTTGAGTTTTATGTCGTTTCTTTGAACTAACTTCATTTTTTGCTGTTGATGCTTGGTTTTTACACTGTTTTCTGACGTTGACTTCATAGTTAGTAGATCAGTGTAATCGGTTCTGAGATTAGTCAGTTGCTTATAATTACCTAAATTAGGGCTACACAAGACTGTGGCAATACTTTGTTTACTCTTTCGCACTGTTAGCTTCCCTCCTTAACCTTTGGGAGAATTAATGTAAAAGAAAACCGATATTTTTTTTCGTGGATCTCTAAGCTTAGTGCTAGTGTAATGGCAGTTCAATCTGGTTTCGCTTTTCATTTAACATAGTTTGTTTTTTTGAGTTTTTAAAAGTAGTCGTTTTGAAGTCTTAGTACAAAATTATATCTTGCCTGGCCATCAGTTACTGCTTCACAAAATTTCCAAGGTTTTTCGCTAAATGACTTTTAACAAAAGGAGCTTAATGAAATACAATTAAATAATAGCGTAATCACAGCTCGTGAGAAACAGCATCTGTCATCTTCAGTAAAACAACCATGTCAAAGTTGAATTGAACGCTAGAAAGATAACGTTGGCCATAACTTGATTGTCTGAGTGTAGCCAAGAGAAAAGGCCGTGATAAGTGGCTGAAGCCATGTCCCTAACCAAATGAGAGACAATAAGAAATAGATTAAGCGGACACAGTTGCTGCTCTGTTACTGTTAAGAAAAAAATATAGCCATCAAAAGATAAAATAAATGTATTCTTGTTGGCTGCAATAGCTTTTCATTTGTAACTAGAAAAAATTTTCACCTTAGCATACCCTCTAGTATATGCCTTTTTTTAAAAATTTAATATTGTTTTCGGATATTTCAGCCATTTTGTCTAGCATTGCAAAATATATGATATCAAGCGACAGCTTTTACTTGTAAACAGATTTTTAAAAATGTTCTCTATTTGCTTCCTACAATATTGATAAATGCAGAACGCTCTCGGTTAGAAAAGGAAGAAGGATGCTCTAAACAAATAACTTTGAAATTGAGTCAGTACCGCCGAAAGAAACAAATTGGATTATTTCCATCTTGATAATAAGTCACACACACGCGCCTTTAATTGGTTTGCTAATTATCATTGGGTTTACAATAAAAGCGTTAATCATCTTCTTATGTTATCCATCAGACTTCAATCCAAAGAAATCTTCAAATCATGGCCTCAAGCAAAGCCGTCCTGTGTGTGTTAGTGGTGGTTCTTGTAGCTGCTGTCTTTGTACAGACTAGCGAAGCCATGTTAAGAAACGGCAAGAGAGAAATGCTCCTCGAAAAGCTTAAAGAGAAATCCCGGCGAGAGTACAACGGAAAAGAGTACGACTTTGATAGTGACCTGGAGGACTACATTCGTGCTTTGAGGACAGCAAGGCGATGTAAGACTGAAATCTTCTAGCTGTGCATTCTTTTCAGTTTATAAAAACGTTTTATTTTGGGGCTAAGGATGAATCTCCTTTTATTTAAAAAGATTTTTAGGACTTCAGCCTGAAATGATCTTAAAATGTCCTTAAACACAATTCTTAGTACTGGATGTGTAGTTGTTATTTTCCCTTCGTACAAATCAACCCGAAGCGCGAATATGCTTTACACGCTTTTTTTATAAGAACCAGTAAATTTGGCCGAGCCTTATTGTTCTTAATTTTTTGGCGATTTGAGCCTCAAATTGTTCTTAAACTATTTCCACATATTTTTAAATTGGAGAAAAACTAAGCCAATTACAGGTGTTGCAATACATCTGTTAAAAGAGTGTATGCTAAGACCAAATTACCATACACATCCTTTTTAAATGAATAAGAAAATTTGTTGCTTTTAGTTTAGCTTTGTTTGTTATGTTTCGCTTTAAGTTTGTGTCACAGTCTAATGACATTCATGTCGTCACAACGTTACTTTAAAGGCAAAAACGATAACTTTTTTTGATTCGTTCGACCCTTTTAGTGCAAGTCAGTTACCAACATATGAATTCTCCTTAGTACATAACACATACAGACCAAAACTTTGGCAAAGAGAAAATAAAAATTGATCGATTAAAGTGAACTATACTGAGGATGAAAATCAAATTTCTCCCAAACTTGTTCAATGAAAAGTATACGCTCTAATTGAAAGAATTTGCCTACACATCTGAATGAGGGTTAATCGTTTTTTATCATACTTGATAATGAACTTAGGAGTGTCACTTAGGTTTTGCTTATAAAAACTTAGAATGATAGGCTAAAAGGTTTTCATGAATGTTTTTAAACGTTTTCGACATTGTAGCATTTTCAGTATGTTTTACAAAAATGTTCATGAAAACCTTTAAACTATCATTTTTAAATAAACTTAGGAGTCATCATGCAAATCGCAACAAGTTATATTTAGTAAGGCTTGGTTGTATGCGCTCATGTCATTGTCTTATTCTGACTTACATAAACAGAGAGCAATGACTTAAATTTGGAGTTACTCGAATTATTTGGAAAATTCCAAAAAAAAACATTTAAGAACAAATATATACGCTAGGAAAACATGACGTTTCGGCGACATGTCACCATTATCAAATGTAAATTAAGAAAAATTTCTTAGGATGATTTTAAACAAATGAAAGTGTAAAGATCAATAAATATGATAGAAAACAGGCTTTAGAAAATGCCTAGAAAAACAACACGTAGTGCTCCAAGCTCTGAAGTAGGATTGAATACTCTTCATAAATTAGTTCAGACTGTTGGTATGTTGGAATATCACTTCTTGCTTAAAAAGCAACAAAAAAAATAATAATATAAACAAAGTCGAAACTAATTCCATTCACAGAAAACGTTATGGTGTAGCGTATAATCTACATATTAAAACGTTTTAGCTCAAAGTACTCTCTTTCACTATCTAAACCTGTTTTGTCTTTCCACATTAACTCTTTTAATTTTGTTTTACAGTCAAAAACTCACAAGCCTGAACGACTTCCTGTTCAAACGTGCCGGATCGAGGAATGAAAAGCTACGCTTTACCTAAATGTAAATGGACATCACATTTCCAAGCATTGTTCAAGGATGCTTTTGGGAAAACAAAGACATTTAATGTAATATGAGAAAAAAATAAAGATTGTACTGCCTAATAAATACTTGTCATGAAGAGATGAATAATGGCATAAAAACCCTTGAGTGTTAGTCTGTTGCCTTATAAAGAAACTCTCTACTTTTTTTATTCCTCACAATACAAGACTGGTAACTGTTAGACCTACGACTCGCTATTGTTCAGAGGATAAGACTAGCAAGTGTTCCACGACACGCTATTTCTCTCAAAATAAGACTAGCAATTGTTCTATGACACGTAATTGCTCTACTACTCGCTATTGCTTTCAAGATAGGACTAAAAAGTGCTCTGAGACTCGCTATTGCTCATAAGATAAGACTAACAAGTGTTCTATGACTCGCTGTTGCTCACAATTAAGATATGACTTGCATGCGTTCTACGACTCGCTATTGCTCACAAGATAAGACTAACAAGTGTTCTACGACTCGCTATTGCTCACAACATAAGACTAGCAAGTGTTCTACGACTGCGATCGCTGTTGCTCACAAAATCAGTCTAGAAATTGCAAGTTGAGTGCTCTATAACAAGATCCCCTTTAGAAGTAATTGTTTAAAAGCGATTACTGTTTTCAGTTTTCTCGTTATCAATGAACTGTTTCAGGAGATTTTGTTGTTTTGAAAAAAAACGAATGACTATTTCTAGTAAGTGAACGGCACAGTCGGAAACTCCTTTCGAACTTCGATAGAGCAACAAAAAGGCGTAGTTAAGCAAATAATTAACCCCCGAAAGGTTATCAGAGTGAAGATTCACTGAAATGGCCTCGCCGCTCAAGCTTTCAGCAAGGGTCTCCGTTAATCTTTGAGGTATTTTATAATGGGCTAAGACGAGAACTCTATTACACTGGATCACTAACAAAAAGAATGGTAAAATTAACCAATTTTGTCGACATATCATGAGAGAAGATATGCAAGCCTTAGCAATGCTTGGGAACGAGGAGGGAGATCGG
>JAOBRD020333428.1:0-12957 GCA_027575215.2 Hydrozoanthus sils | reverse complement strand
CAAGTTCCACCACCAGAAGAAACACTTTCCCAATCAAGAAAAGGTCAGCCCATTCCTGCGTAAAGATTTTTACCCGTCAGCTGAGGGATGAAGGTATCAGCCAGCCACCAAGTTTATTCCATCTTCCACCTCAACAATTTTGGTGAATACCACGACCTGTACCTTCAATCCGATGTTCTTCTCCTCGCCGACGTCTTTGAAAATTTCCGATCAATTTGTCTTAACTACTATAAACTGGACCCTTGTTACTTACACGTCTCCTGGATTAGCATGGCAGGCCAGTTTGAAAATGAGCAATGTCGAACTGGAACTAATCACCGATCTTGACATGTTTCTCTTTGTGGAAGAAGATCTACGTGGTGGTATCTCGATGATATCCAATCGCTTAAGCATAGCGAACAATCCTTACATTCCAGACTTCAGCCCTGATGCAGATACAAGCTACATCATGTATCTCGATGCTAACAACCTCTTAGGATGGGCGATGTCACAACCTCTGCCAACTGGAGGCTTCGACTGGTTGACTCAAGAAGATATTGAACGCCTTGATGTTAAATTTGTACCACATGATGGTGAAGATGTCTATATCTTAGAAGTTGAGCTTGAATACCCACAACACCTCCATGATACTCACAACGACTATCCTCTAGCACCAGAAAAATGAAGATAACACCAGAGATGCTATCCCCCTACTGCCGTGAGCTCGCAGAAGAACTGAACGTCAGCCGAAACTCCCCAGCAAAACTCGTCCCGAACCTCCAGAACAAATCCAACTACGTCGTCCACTACAGCAACCTCAAACTGTACCTGTCCCTTGGTATGCGTCTCACCAATATCCATCGCATCTTGAGATTCACACAGAGCAAATGGCTCGAAACGTATATCGAGTTTAACACTGAAAAAAGAAATCAAGCAGCCAATGATTTTGAAAAGTACTTCTTCAAACTAATAACTAACTCCGTCTTCGGCGAGACTATGGAAAATCTACGAAAACGCATGAATGTTAAACTTGTCAACAACCCTAAGAAACTTTCTAAACTCGTCGCCTCGCCTTCCTTTGACGCTTTCTGTTCTTCTCACAAGACCCTGCTGCTGTCAAGATGCGTAAGAACACCCTCTGTCTCAACCGTTCTATCTATGTTGGTTTCTGCGTTCTCGACCTCTCCAAAGTGCTTATGTAAAATTTCCCCTATAACCATATCAAGGCCAAGTATGACAACAACGCCAAATTCCTGTTCACTGATGCAGACAGTTTGTGTTACAAATTAGAACAAATGACATCTACCAAGACATGGGACGAGACAGACACCTATTCGACACGTCAGATTATTCTGCTAGTCATTCCTCCACAGTATTGTGAACAAGAAAGTCCTCGGAAAATGAAGGATGAGACCGCTGGCATCCCCATTCAAGAGTTTGTGGGCCTACCCCCTAAGATGTATTCCCTGTTGTACACTGAGAATAATACGCAAGTAGAATAGAAGACGACAAAAGGAGCGGCCAAGAACGTGACCAAGCGTGTGCTACGTCACAGAGACTATAAAAATCGTTTGCTCTCTAGAAAACAGAAAATGGCTTCTATGAAACAGATTCGTAGTTACTCACACAATATTTTTCTATTAAACTAAATAAAGTTGGACTTAGCCCTTATGGAGATAAAAAGTGTGATGACACTGCAATCAGAACTACAATTTTTAATTTTAGAAGAAAAAAACACTTGGATGAGGCTAGGGATGGCTAAAGGGGAGGTCTGAGGCCATCATTCACCTAATAACTGGCAAAGAGGTATGATTCCAAGAAAGTGAGGTATGTTATGGTTGTAATGTCATCATAGGGATATGTAATAAGTACACATATGTCTCCTGCAAATTGTCCCGATTGTCCCGTTTTTCCTTGTCTTTTTAGTGAAGTTTTTATTTAAGTTTAATGTGGACTCGTCACTGGGGGTGATTCTGTGTGTTAGTCTCGATAACTTGAATGAAAAGGTTGCTAAATTCGTCAAGACAATGTTTGCCGTTTCAATTGCAACTTAAACCGTGTTTTGTTGTTCAGTTAAAGCTCCGTCATAGAGTCTAAGTTAACTTATCACTTGACGCAATTGACCTATGATAGTGATAAGATAAAAGGCTCTGTCTTATCAAAGGGCGGATTGGATGGCTATAGACACGGTGTATCGAGTTTATAATGTCTGTTTGCCTCATTATTAGAAGTAGTTAAATGGAAAAGTTATGTTATCATGACGTTCAATTCTGAATTGTTTTATCAATTTTTATATAAATTAACAATGATGTTTAGAGCTAATCATTTAAGATATAACAGATTCGAAGAGACATCATGTCAAGGCGTTATCTTAGAGAGATTGTCCTACTCCACATTGCGGTGCCAAGTATTTGGTTAAACTTTCAAATCATCTCACTGACGTTCACGAGCTATCCCCAGAGCAGAGAAGGCCTTGGCAATAGTATCGGGGCCAAGCCTCTCGGGCAAATCCAGTTTTGTCTACTGTTTACTAAAACTGGGAGAGCAAATGGTAACCAAGGCATCTGAAAGAATCATTTTCTGTTATGGCGAATATCAACCCCTATTCGATCAGATGAAACAAGGAACATCGTTTTCGTTGAGGGACTCCCACATGTCATTCGGGATATGATCAACCCGCAGTATCGAAACTTGCTTATATTGGATGGTTTAATGGCGCAACTAGCAGATAATAAGATGTTGACGCAGCTCTTTACTAAAGGACGTCACAATAATCTGTCGATTATCTTTATTCTGCACAACCTATTTTACCAGGGAAAGGAGATGCAAACCATTTCTTTGGACTCCTCCTATTTCGTCATTTTTCGGAGCCCGTGAGATAAGTCACGGATTATGAGCTTGGCGAAGAAAATGTCTCATGGTGACAACAGATTCTTGCTGGAAGCTTATGATAATGCAACGTCAACTCCATTCGGGTATCGCGTAATTGACATGAAGTCTGACACATCAGAGGCATTCCGTTTTTGAACCAACATTTTCCCCGGTGAAAAGCAATATGCTTATGCCCGGCGAGAGCATAAAAAGACTTGATCATTACCCCCCAACTTCATTCTTGATAATGTCTCAGTAAAGGACAACATTGACTTTCTAAGAGTACTCAGCAAGTGTAACAGTAGACAGAGAAAAGCTATCTTGAAAACAGCTGATAATCAACTCTGAAAAGCATTGTGCGAGTGCATCCTCAACGTACTAAAAGAGACGGTGCCAAGGTCTCTGGCAGAGAGGCGAAACCTTTGTTGTCACAAGAACGTGCTCATCACTCTTGCGACCAAGAAAGTCCCTCTTAGTAAAAAGAAAAGAGTCATTTTACAGAGTGGGAGTAGTTTTTTAAGTGTTCTGCTACCACCTGTATTGACGGCTCTAGCAAGTCTTCTTTAAAAATGCTACATGCGAAGAAAATGGTGCCTGTTCCAGAGAATGTGTTAACAGATATACAGCATAAGCAAACCGTGCAGACCTCCCCAATCACACAAAAGTTATCTTCGATGGATAATGATATGGAAAACGTATTACAGCGTAAAGATCTTACTGATGATGCTAAAGTACAACTATATAACCAGACGTTACAAAGATACTTAAAATTCTATGATCAGAAAATGGAAAGCCCCGTCTTGTTGAGAGTTGAGAACATTCCATCGAAAAATAGAGAGTTCCAACAAGAAGCTTCTGATGAAAAATCAGATGAAATTGTGCAAGAAGTTTTAGAAACTGTACCAAAAACAACCAAGAGCAGAGCAAGGCTCATCCTGAATAAGATGGAGAGTAATAAAGATGTCATGCATTGGAATGATCATGGGGGGTTGATTTATCATGGAAAGCCCATTTCATCCACTCACGTTGTTGATCTAGTGAGGGATGTGTTTAAAGGTAGAAAAAGCTTTGAACCTAATGGCTGGCAATATTTCGCTCGAGGACTTGCCAAAATGAATACACCTTATAGGATATGGAACGAACAGCGGAAAGAAGTCATGCGAGAGTACAAAACCCGAATTGACAAGAGAGTTACAAATGACGGTGAAGATGAAGTACCGCGATTTTTGCCCTCCCGCCCATCAAAGATTATACTAACACCTCAGTCACGTTTAAAACGACGCAAACAAGTTCCTTCACTTCTAGCTCATGAGGGTTGAATGACACTCTAAGTCAGACAGTATTTACTCTTTACTGTTATTATTATTATTATTATTATTATTATTGTTATTGAAATATATCAACTGTTGTAAACAAGTATGTTGATAATAAAAGAGATGTTCACGTCAAATGAAGTCTTTTTTTCTTTCTTTTATTTCCACCTTCTCATACACGTTTATTAGATAAAGACACTTGTTTTATCTTTACAGCTTGAGATTCTACACTGAAAAAAGGAAAGTAAGTGTTTACAAACTCATCTACAAATGCATCATTTATTTCCTTATTTTTTGAAAAAGGATGAGTTATGGAGTTCATGCTGATTCCTCTACATCTTTTTAAAACGTAATAGATGCAATAGTGTCCACACACATTTGAACCCAATCCTTGCAGTTCTTTCTTGTTATGAGTCCACGCATTTGCATTATTTTGAAGGAATGCCACAAAGTTCTTCAGGAGCCTTTCCATAGAAATCAAATAACTCGCCGTTTCGATCTTTTGTTAGATAGAAGGCCACCCAATGACTTCCAGATTTGTTCGACGGATCCACAATGGCAATGACGGCGCATGGGTAAAATGATACTGTCTTTGGTGAGAGATCCGAGGGGAAGACACCTTGAAACTGTTGTTTGCCAAATTTATCCTGATAAACGATTTGTTTCAGTTGAGCTGTGTTCATATTTATGTTGAATAGTCAAACATAAGGTTTCCACCAAGTTCTCCACAAACCAAGAGGTTCACAGCCTGTGGAAGGCCTGATGCCAACTGAATTTCCACTCTCAGGTTTCCTTGTTTTTTAAGGCTGAAACTTTATCCGTTTCCAAGTGTCGGTGTTAGATTAAAAGGGTATAACCATTAGTAAAATAATCACGCGAGATCTGGTTACCATGATCACCGAGCATGGAGCCTGTACCGTTGAAAAGAGACAGGTAACCCTGTATAAACCCTTGTCCTCCAGCTGCACTGTACTTTAACTGTAGCGGTTTTTTGTGGAACTTCGTCTCGATTAGCACGAACGGATAAGTAACGAACATCATAACGAAATCACTTGTAAGGGTTTTTTTGCTTAGGAACCGTTGAAGGCATCGTTGTCAACTATAGCCACGACAACACGATCTGGTAACTGCCCATTAAACACATTGTCTTGCGAAGTGCTGAGGGCACCAGCTGCTACACTGAAAACTTTTAAGTCTGTTCTTCGTTCGGGGTACTTGACCGTTGCACTTATCAAGTTATCGGTTATAGCCAACGCAGCACATGGCTTTAACTTCACTTTTCGTACGTAGACAACAACTTCTTCAATAACAACTTTGTAGTTAGGATTCGCTTCTCCAGACATCAGACAAAACTCGTTCTTTGCTCGAGAACTTTAGTTTAAGATTGACAAAGTTCAGTATATGCCGGTGTTGAAAGAAAATGTCATCATGAATGGGTCCAGTCATCTCCATACTCAAGCTCTTGTTGGAGTGTTTATATCGAGAGATAAGTCGTCTATTACCGCCTGCATCCGCTGCTTTGGTGAGATTGTTAACATCCATTGCAGCAGCTGTGTCCTTGTAAAACAGTTGATTGGTGAGCTTTGAGGTCTTTCCTTCATCCCCGTAGTTCATCAATGTTTCAATCACAGCTCTGAATGGGTAGTTGTTCGACCCATAAGACGCACAGTTTGTTATTCAGTGTCACATCTACTTGACTGAGCTAGGACTGTAGAAACAAGTTGACAGGTGCCACTTTCTTGTCTGTTACCACACCTCTATCGGCTGCTATCACTTCTGCTTTCACGTACAGGTACGAATGTGCCAAATCCACATACCCTGAATTTCTATAGGACCACTGTCGGTGATGGTAGATACGGGATGAGCATCTTGCCATCTACCATGTTCTTCACCTATTTGGATAGCAGGTTCGGTAAATAGTTCTAAAGAACTGCTCCTGCATTCAGGAGATTTGTGATGGATGAATGCCATTTTTCTTTAGTATTTTGCCTTCTTGGGGAAGAATGGTCCGAATTCACTAAGCTGCCTTGACTTCTTCTATGCTTAACTCTTACTCTGGTTCTCTTTCTTTCCTTGAGATGTGTTCGCTCTGCTTGTTGAAGAACGACTGATGTTGCCAGTTTTTGTACCTTTATTTACAGGTTGCGAGGACGTGTCTTCTTGGGTGCGGCTTTTTTCTTTTTTTCCTCTCCAGTCTGCGTTGTAAGCATATTTTTAGCCGTGTTAATAGTCTTTTCTTTTAGTTGGTTACCGGTCTGCCTTGCACGTGACTTTGCGGATGAAAGCAGGTCCTGTCCAGCTAATACATCTTGGGCTACATTTACTCCAGTGTTTGGAGCTGCTGCACAGTGGGGGAAAGCAGCAGAGACAACAGAGCGGAACAAACTCCAAAACATGGAACCCAGACCATAAACTCGTTGAACTTTGAAAATAGTGTTTGTATACCTGCACATCAGGTTTGAATTGCTAACGCATAATGCTCAAAGACAAAACGGCTTGCTTCTCTTGAAGTGTACGATCAGCTTTCCGCTTTCAAATGGCACCAACTGGTCTGCGTCATCTTTATATTAAACTGAACACGATCAGTATACTTCCTGCTGATTGGAGCATAAAATGGATTCTGAAACGTTTTTGTTGCGGTTTCTCCATCCGATCCTCTAATGTCGACAATGCGTAGGAGTGGAACATAGTATCTCCTACTACCCGTGCATCTACAATGTCAGTGTAGACGTATAACGAATGGAAACCACCAGCCAAACTGGCAACACGTGGACTCTCGGTCCTTGTGTAATTGATGTTCCGTTGTCGAAACCTAGCAAAAGAGCTAATCCATCTCCCAACAAAAACTCCAGTTTGTTATTTACCTCTACAGTAACCGCCTTTTAATACTATTGTATGTCAAAACCAATTATCTCTTTGTGCTCTTTGTCCAGAACCTCCATCATGGACTTAAGGATTAGTTGTACTGAATTGTAATACCCAGCAGGAATGAAAAACTCGTTTAGCAAACCTTCCTTGTGTCGAGTGTAAAACACATTCTGGAGTGAACGAACAATATTCCAAGTATGTGGATACTGGATTTCAGTAAAAGCGACTACCCAATCACCCGAAAGATCAAGGGGTTGCGGAAGTTTGACAGTGAAATTTGCGAGTGTGTTATCAGGGTTAATATTCATGGAGGAATTGCTTGGCAGAGTAAGATAGAAGTGACCATCCATCTCGAGGGTTTGATTCCAAATGATTCAACAAACAATTTATAGCACTTTTTAATGATTTTATTGACAATTTTCGTTACAACATAAAGTTATACATTTGACAAAGGTATGACATCTTTTTCCGGAACCCAACTATTCATACTCTCGGGGTAACCTTGCCATTTTACAATATACTCAGTTTGCCCTTGACTTCTTCTATGTTTAACAATTTTCTCAGTAGTATAAACATTGTCTAGCTTCTCCACCTCTTGAAGTTCATCCTCATAAAACGTTCCTTCAAGCACTTCCCCAGTATAGTCTTTTATCTGATAAAAAGGAAGATGACGGCGAATCCGTCCAACCAGGTAAATAGCCTTTGTCAAAAGTCCTTTTCACCTTGCTGATCCTGACTTGATCTCCGACTTTAGACTTGAACTTCACTACTGGACGTAACATAACATCATCGTTTAGAGTGTGCCACACTTTATCTTTGTTTTTTTAAATCAGAATACCAAGCATTTCGAATTTATTGTGATGGGCGAGAAAAAGTCATCGTAAACTTCTGCACGTGCTCAGAACGTGATTGAGGCATGTTCGATAGCATGATTGACGCGCGGTGCAGGCTGGGAACTGACGGGCGGTAGTTAATTACGTGAGCGACGTTGAGTTTAGTTTTGGAGAAGAACCGAGAAGTTTGGAGTACAATTTTATTTGCTGTTTGCGATTGAAGCATCTTCGAGTTTCATCTTTCGTCGCATAAACTTTACCCTTGTTTGCTGACATCACTATCATCACACATACACAATCAAATTTGTGACTTCGAGTGCAGAGTTTGCTTGAGTTGCCATATTGTTAAATTATCATATTGTCAAACGCTCGTCTTTCTATCCTTGAGTGAAATTTTGTTCAATCGACTTTATAGGATCCCAGGAATAGTAAGATTTCGATCTACGTTAATGGTTAGTTCTTGTTATTTGTTGGCATAAATTGTTGTTGCAATAAGCCCTGATATCTTTTATTGATTGTTTTACGGATTCTTTCGTGGGAGAAAAGAGTATGTCGTCGAACGAATAAAAAGTAAAATTAAGACACAGGAGTCCAAGGAATTTGAGAAATCAGGGTTAATCTTTAAAAAATCTACTACAAATCCCAGCTGGATGTCATATTTGCACCTTCTAGTCTACCACACACACACACACACACACACACACACACACACACACACACACACTTATACTTGTGCGTTTCATGAATAAAATCACAGAACGCACTTTGTTTTTCCAGAGAAAAAGTTGAAACTGTACGAACACTTCAATGGTTTCTTAGGTTCTTGAAACGAATAAACAACTCCTTATAAGGATCAGTGGCCGATTCGCTTATCTGAACGCAACCTGGTTAATAAATACAATTAAATTTTTAAAAAAAATCAAACAAACTAAAAGCAGCTTTCAAAGCGTATATTCTTTTCCGACTCGCAGAACGGATTTCTTTGATTCACAGCATAAAATTAGAGGTTTAATTTGTCTTTGAAATCAAAAAGGTTGTCATGTCAGAATTGTCTGCTCTACTGTACTTTTTACTAAACTGATCCGTTTCTCCAAATTGTGCAATTATGTGATTTTTTACTGATTATGCGACAAGAAATCAATTGTGCAAAATTATTTTGACAAAATCAACATAAAAAAAGTCCGGCCTAAATTGTTGCTAAAAAGATAGGATTTTGGCTGACCCTGAGGCTACTGGTAATATTTCTAATACATTTGCTTACATTTTGGACAAATCCATTTCCCTCAAGGGGTTCTTTGATCTTCGGACCAAGGGGTTCTTTGATCTTCGTCACTAACACAGCATAGTCTTGATGCTTCTATGTAATGAACCGTTGTAGTTCCTCAGTAGTTTGGACAAAATGGGGAAGTAGCTCAAGGTGTTTTTCCAAGTGAAATAACGCCACATTTTAGTTTTTAACGTGCGGTTGAACCTTTCCACAATACTTGCTTTAGTTGCATTATGAGTGATGAAGATTGCAAGTTTCTCTTTGTCTAGAAGCGCTTGGAAATGTCTATTTATCCTCATCAGTTTGAAGACTCATGGGTTTCCTACTAGACTTTAAAATGGTCTTAAAAGTAGTTGTGAGATCTTTACCGGTCTTTGTTTTCAGAGGTATGGCCCAGGCGAATTTGGAGAAGTTGTCGATGCACGTAAGCAAGTACTTATAGTCACAGTTATACTTGCTGAGTGATTGCAGATCAACAACGTCTGCTTGCTACTGATGGTCAATACCGCCGACAGTAACTATATTCCTCAGATAGAGTTTTTGAGCCAATCGCGAATTCTTTTACGAGATATTTGATGTGTCCATTTTTCTCTCACAGCATGTTAGAGAACATTTACAAGTCTTCCTGTTTGTTCGAGGTCGTAATACTTCTGGTGGAGGTACTGCTCTATTTCCTCCCCCATCAAGCTCTGACGCTTGAATCACAATCTTTCCACCGCAGCAGGAAAGAATGCAACGGACTCGACGAAAAATATTTTCTAATTAAACCGTTGGCAGACCCGGCGCACAGCAGCAGAAAAGCGATTGAGAAGAAAACTTCGCAAGCCTTCTTTTATAGAGACGAAAAAAAGGGAGGGTGTACTTGGAAAAAAACTGGAATGAGAACGCTTTAAAACAATAAAAAACATATCCCACTCCTCCCTTTTTAGTCTATTTTCTTCTGCATATCTCACTATGTAAAGTAAACGTCCCCAGTTCATACCATCATTGGTGACTAAATTATGGTGGATTGAGAAGTATATGTAGTGGATGTTTCGACTAGATTACTAATACTAGAGTTGATTCTAAATTACTAGCCACCAGCCTATAACGAGAGCAAGGTAGATCCACATCCTCGCTTATACACAGAAAAATGAGATGGGAATTGATAATCATCATGCTTTTATTACATTTTTTAAAGTCATTCACAAACAAGTTCTGCAATCATTTCATATTCAGTCCAGTCTTTCATTTTCATTTACAGCAGATAGCTTTCCAATGCATCCATGCTAAAGAGTTCCTTTAGGAAATGCTTCCAATGGAAAGTCACAATAAGGTTCAGTTCATTCTTACAGCTATCTTGGACCATAGCAAAGAATAGTGCTGGATTTATCCTACTGAGCGCTTGTTCCGTATGCTTTATCCAAGCCACCTCTTCGTCATGTATATAACATTCATAGTCTTTTTCATGAGGTATCCTTCCCAACTGCAGCCGCCGCAGACCTCTTTTGAGAGTCTTTGAATGTGTCTATAGAGTGTCTACAAATAGAAGTCACCAATATCTTGAAGTGAAAATGTTTGAGTTGGATAATTGAGGATCTTTATAACGTTAAGCTCCCAAACTAGTCAGACCAATTTTACCAGGTAAAAGTCATGATGCTCATCACGTTTTTCTTAATATTGGCCTTCCAAGCATTATCACAACAGGGATCTATGGGCCCTCGCCGCCAAAACTTTCATTGGTCCCGCTTGTTTGGCAGAAGAGCCAAAATGCAGTCTTTCATACGCTCCATTACCCGGGTGACATCCACGTCCATAGAGCTTCTTCGAAATACAAACGTTTTGCAAAAATCTCATTGAACTGTCTGCAAACTTGCACTGCACAACTGTTGACAATAAAAGATTCAAGGGTTTCGAACTTAGGCAAATTTCCATTACTTGTGATAGCGAGTGTTGATGTTGATATAACTATCCTTCTTACTCTCACATTATAATATAGACTCCAAATATAAAAAACAGGTTGTTCTTAAAATGGAAAATGATGTCATATCGAGACCGGTTGCGACCGGATAATAATAGAAAAATCAGTGGGCGGGAAAACGTCAAACGGTCATCTTTAAGAACTTGAAAAAAACGGTTTCAAAACCAGTTTGGGCTGATCCCGGCTATCGCGGTGACGTCATCATAAGGATGTTGCTATCCCTGTGTTATCCCTGTGGGCTCATAACTCTCATTATTATACTACTCTTGTGAAAGGGCATAGTATGAGGACAAACAAATTAAGGAAGCTGTCCGACTAATTGTTTGACTCTTCTAGGTCTTTTTTTTGCGCCAGAAGCGCAAAAAAAAGACCTAGAAGAGGGAGGAGAGGAGCTAGCAGCTACTCTCGTTTCAGCACAATTCCTTCACAGTTCTTCAGTTCGTTTATGGATACAACAACAGCGTCGATCGCATCACTCACAAAATTTTTCTATGCACTCGCCATTTTCGAACACAAAGTGCAAAGGGAAAGAAGCATTTCAATGAAGTGACTCTAGTAGCCGCGTGTTGACAGCTTTCTGACAAATGGATAAAAAATCAGCCAATCATTTTGATTACCCCGTTCCTCAGTAGACGGACTAACAAAAAAACTCTAGTCTTCGGCAGGCAGTTTTTCCATCTCTCCCTCTCACCAGGCTTTTTCTTCGCTAGCGCGTTCAAGTTTCAAGGCGGCTCGCTTTACTGATACTTTGACACTTTGTCTACCTTAAAAAACAGCCGCTACGCAGGCTAGGCTTTTATTAACTTTTGCAAGGCTAATAAATTGAGAGTACCAAATTTTATCCCATTTTTTAGAATAAACACCACCCCTCCCCTGTTGTTTCTAGTTTTGCTCACTAAAGCAACGACAGTAGAATTTCAAGAGCGTTTTGTCAAGGTTCAGATGAATGCCCTATGTTATGGTTCACGACTCTGACAAGAAAAGACATTTTGTGGATCTTTAATCAAGTTATTTACCGGAGATTCGTCAGTTTCTGTTATTATAATTTGCAGAATATCACTTCATTTTTGGAAATTTTAGCTACCATGTTAATTGTCTTAGGATGGCGGATAACATGTTCGTCCAAGCTATGGTTCATGGCTCTATAATCGTGAATCCTAAACCCGTAGCAGCTGCTAGCTGAGCATGTTTGCAGCTTCTGTTCTTATATTTGTGTTAATACTAGATGATTATATGAATAAACAAACTTAACTGTGAGAAATAACTGTATATGTTGAACCGCATAGACAGCCCTCGGTTCGAAATAACGCCAGCAACACTAAATCTTTGACTGCGCCTTCCTTTTACATACAACTAAAGGCCGTTTAGTCGTGAACTCGGGCTTCCTATGGGTTCAACTTGGGGTACAGTACTTTCTGCTGGAGTGAAAGAAACAATTGGTGAACAGGCATTTCATTAATTGTGGAAGCTATCGAGTATTTGCTCAAGGTTGTGCAATTATTGCGAGAATTTTATTATATTTATCAAATCTATAATTTATGTTATAGTCGATCGCGTGCCAGAATCCGCTTTCAAATCCGCTACCCTTTTTACTATTTATTTATTCCTGATGATGCCTAATACGTAGATCGGCGGATGAGCTCGAAACATTCTTGTAAAAACTTCTAGTCATTTTTAACTTTTTTAGCGGTAGTTGCTCTAGGCCGTAAACTTTTTACTGGACTACCTGTGGTAAGCCCAGCCCTAATCTCCAACTGTTTTTCCTTGGTCATGGTCGTCGTCGACCAGACAAATTTTGATCTCAATATTTATTCCTAGCGGCTCCAGCTCAAGCACAATTTTGAACTCTGGACTCAAAAGATTCAA
>JAOBRD020333322.1:0-21088 GCA_027575215.2 Hydrozoanthus sils | reverse complement strand
ACCGGAACGAGTTCTAGTTTATCTATTACGCTCAAAATGCTGTAACTCAATCCTCAACTCTATCACACCGCCCCCAATGTATTTTATCCCGCAAAAACTGCATTGTATCATATAGATATTAAACACTGGAAGTAGAAAAGGAAATATTAGACTTAATAAAATAGGTTCCACCGGAGGCATGAAAGATATACTTATTGCAACCATTTTCAACTGAAAGGACATGTAGAACAATTAGTATAGTTACATTCTAAATATTGTAAATGTGTCTCCGTACTACTTCCTTTCAGTCACTGTAAATCTTTTTGATTTTTTTTATTCAACTGATCCTTTATCTTCTAATCTAACGTTGGCAAGTATATTGATTGTACATGGTTTTACACTGGTTTTAAACCTACTTATTTGTAATAGACCAATTTCGATATTACAAAATATATTCTTTCAAATTCTTAGATACGAGGCTCGGGGATACAAAAAAAGAAATGCGTTATTCATTTTGCGATGCCAATGCAATTTCTTTTGGTTTATTCCCTGAGCCTTGTATCCAAAGTAAGAATTTAAAAACATCGCGAACTTGGAGATTGGAGACGAAGGACGGGGGTTGAGAACATGTGTTGATGCAGTTCGCTTGCGAACTGCAAATCAAAGCAGTGGCAGAGAATCGAACTAGAAAGGCGTGAAGACTTGCAGAAACAATAAATAAAACACACGAATGAGGTTAGAAAGCTTTGCTACTCTTGAATTTTAAATGAATTAAATAATTTCCACACGATAATATCAAAACCTCCAAAAACTACAGCACTTATAGCATCAGTGGCGGATCCAGGGAGATGGGGGGAGGCCTGGGGGGCCTGTGCCTCCCCCCCCCCCCCTTGTGGGATTTTTTCTAAAACCAGTGTCCCAAAAAACGATTTCCTTTTCTTTTTTAAGGCCATTTACAGTTTCATTTATATATCTGTACTACCCCCTGGCCCCTTCCTTTGGAAATCCTGGATCCGCCATTGAACATTGTATTACTTCGATTTGAACGGAGGCATTTTTTTTCTTCGAATCGGGCCACAACGGGGTTTGGTGACAGGCGACACAGTCTTGAATAGAGACGACGGACGATTGTCAAAGCCCGGTTTTAAAGCGCCGTAAAGCGATAGAAATTATCAGGAAAAGTGCGACAATTTGCAACAGCTCCAAAGGGCATCAGTGATCAACTTTGTATCAAAACATCCAGGAGTACATGTAATCAGTTTCACGGCGATATTTTTGTCCGAGCTTAAAATTTTTAGAACACGACAGACAGATTTGTTCGTCCTGTTTACTTGATTGTTTTTGACAACGATTGATAAACTGGCGCTATAAAGAAATTAACGAGGCAAATATAAATTGCAGAAAAATGAAAAGTTGTGACAACGACATTTTGCTCAGACGAAAACGCGACAGTGACATTTTACACCAGAAAAAGATACCACAAAAAGACCAAAAAATATGGGACAAGCGACATCTGTGCACCCCCTTTGCAGACCCCATAATTCAGGGCAAAATTCAAAAAGTCTTAAGAATGCACATGTCTGAGAAACGTTTTCTAGCCGTGTTCGAAAATTTGCGAAGATTTCCGAGTATCTCCAAAAAATTTCCAATCCAAACAATTTTTAAAAATCGTAAAAACGTCTTAGAAACGTTTTTTTAAACGTTTCTGAATATTTCCAAATTTTACCAGAGATTGAAAAGGTTTTCAAACACGAAAAAAATTGTGATAGATAAAATTAGTTAATCAAGACTTTCTCGTGTCGGTAATGAAGAGTTTTGCCCTCGATGTCATAAACATGTAATCGCATGGTTCTTCGTAAAATTTAGGATGAATTTCACGCTTCGTGAGGAGGGCAATTTGAAGAAAAGTGAAATAACTCAAAATCAATCCCAAATTTTACTGTGCCCAGGCATATGCGGTTACCTATACTGGCACAGCCTTACAGACCGTCAGTTACAAAAGGTACAGGACCCTGTGCAACTACATATTTATGTTACCTGTGGTTCGTCTTGCCAAAAGCTTCCCGTTAATTCGTGATTGGATTCAAAGTACCGTTGAAAGGGCTGTTTAAAATAATTTGTTCTTCTTTAATCCCACTTTGTTTTGCTACTTTTTACACTGTCAGTTTGACGTCAGTGATTAATTTATGAAAATTTATTGGTTATTAATTTATGCTGCATATTATTTTTGACTTGGAAACGGAGCAACGCCGGCGAAGATATTACCACGTTGTGGCTCCGTCAGGAAATGGAAAACTACAAGGTACAATTAAGCTCTTTTCGAAGTCAGCTCATCTCTCCAATTTGACTCAAATCCTTTTCTCCTTCAGCTTCACCAGCGACTGGGGAAAGGTGCGCAAGGATCTGTTTTTCTGGTCGAGAACAAGACGGACAAAAAGAAATGGGTATTGAAGAAGGTAGATGCTGTTGTAATTTTAGGGTTTAATGTAATATCATAAGTCAATAGCTTGTAAACCTTTCCATCCGGTTATCGAAGCTACAGTTTAGTAAAGACTTTTTGAAAGTTTGTCTGGTAGCTTTTTAGTTCACCTTTTTGTTATTTGGTGAAAGTGCTTCGCGAATCTTTCGACTCTCGTACTCCGTGACAGATATACTCATGCTGGGCAGTTGGAGAAAAATGTCCTGTCACACTTTCTCCTTCAGGTATTCTCACTTTGGTTTTGCTTAACGTAATGTGAGCAGGTTGGCTTTTCGAAAAGATGTTTTTCGTTTTGGTGTACCAGTACAGATAGTGGCAGCTGACAGGGTTATTAAACCTTGGCTTGATCTCTCGTGTTTGTTTGCTCATGTTCCAGCGCTCGAGCTTGTGTTGTTCGTATAAATGTAAAGCGACTCATTTATCCTGGAGAAATGTAAACAAATGAAAGTTAGTCCTGGTTATTAAATCTAATCTTTTAGTTGCTTAGTTTAAAAGTTGAAATGCTGTAAAACCTTACATATGGGCTTCCGATTTACTTAACAAAGCAGGAATGGAACAAAATCTGCTATATAATAACATGGAATACTCAGTTCGCAACATAGTTTAAGCCTAAGGACTCGAAATTTAACACTTGGCAATTTTATTCGTTAATTTGGTACCCAAAGGAAAATTTTAATTCCTTTTGTAATCGTTTAAATGCAGTTTTAATAAAACTGTGGACTTGAAAAGCAGTGAGTCCAATCTCAAGTCTGCGGTAGCATTCTTTTGAAGAAAATTTTACTGATCCGAGAAACTGATAAGGGTCGTTGAAAAATGTAGATATAATCTTGCAGAAACTGGGGAACTTTTTTTCCACAATTTAATTAGTGTTAGCATCTGTCGGAATAGTTAAGGGACAATAACTATCAACCCAGAATATAGAACAACTCGTCCCAGATGTATGGTTTGTTCCAAAATTTTGAAATCTGAAACCTTTTCCCACCCCCAAACTCCGATCCCAAAGCGTCCGCTCTAATAATATCAGGACTTCAATCAACTACAAAAGTGCAATCCCATTTGGTCAAATGGCACGCTAAAATTATTCGGACTGTCTGACTAAAAGTAAACTGGCAGTCAAGTTTGTCACTATCTTTCTTCATGGTTCATTGTTTTCGCACATATGTATCATTTTGTAGATTTTTTTGTATCAAATTTCAGGATTTTTTAAAAGAATAAAATCATTACCTCAAAGAAATATTCGAATTTTTACCATGAAAATATTTTCTGTTCGAAGTACTTGCCAATAAAGTGCAAGCCTCCAAAAAAGTACTTTTAGATTGAAGGAGAGAATCATATATGGCACCTTTATGTTATATTTAGAATACAAGTATCTGATTTGTGGATTATCATGTTATAATTGTTATATTAATTTGATGAAAATTGTGACTTATGTAAGAGATTATCATTTATTTGACTTTGTCATTTACCTCTAAAAAGGTCGAATGCAATGATGAAAGTGAAGCAAATAAAGCATTCAAAGAGGTATTTGAATTTAATAGTAATGTTACTAATTTAGTAGTAATGTTACTAATTTAGTAGTAATGTTACTAATTTAGTAGTAATGTTACTTGTCAAAGAATATACCAGACTAGTTCAACTCACTTAGCCCAGTACATACTTATTTTATAAAATAGAGGGTAAAATTACTTCAAGCTGATTATTGCCTCCCATCTGTAATGAAATTTGTCGCAATTGTTTGGGAAATACAACATGTATTGTAATTGCATCTCAACATTCCTGCTGTTCTTTGGCTGATGCTACATTGTTTCAAGGGTGGTGGACTGGGGGGAGCCAGGAGGGATTTTGGATTTTATAATGAATTATTACAATGTCCACTGTGTCCTCCCCCCAAATAATTTTCTGGCCAACAGCAGCAACTTTTGAATAGGAATTTCAGATTTTCTAATGAACTGTTTTAGATTTCCACTGTGCCCTCCCCCCCAAAAATTTTTTGCTTCTGCCACCCACGTGTTCTACAATCAAATGTCATTCCATTATAACATTTTCAAGGTAATACAATTACTGTTAAGGGAAACACACACACACACACATTGAACACAACAACTCTACTTTAATTTGGAGCAACAGCAAAAGCACATGTCTGCTAAATATAGGCATATATAAGATAGGGAGCCCAAACACTAAATAAATATCAATTGATATTTGACACTTAAAAGCAAATCTTTTGTGTTTTACTAGATGCTCTAAGGGTTTTACTAATTAAAAAAACTTTATTGACATTTTGATATGAAATTTAATTTCCTTACTGATTTAAGTTTTCATAGTTTGGACCAAATTAGGTTATATACTCTCAATTTTTGCTTTTTGGTTAAGTGTACAAACCCTGATTTTCACATTTGTGTTTGGTTATCCTTGAAAAGGCAATGGCACTGCAGGAACTTCAACATCCATATGTTTGTGGATACAAAGAGTTTTTTGTCACATGGGACAAGGAGGTTTGTTCTTTATAATTGTAATAATAATAATGATAATAATAATAATGTTTAGCATTTATATAGCGCCTTTTCTATATGTATATGATCAAAGGCACTTTACGATGTTTTACAGTTGACTGTGGTACTGAGGGTCTTAGATAGTCCGCTATACATGGCTCACAACTATATTCATATCCTCCTATTAATTAACTTAAAATATTTCTTTGACAAGTAGTCAGAAAATCTTACTTAAAACAAGTTTTTATATTACAGTAATTAATACCTTTGATTTGTTGCTCATAACAGGAATCTGCCATGTTTGTCTGCATTGTAATGGAGTACTATGGACTTGGTGAGTTTGTTATTGTTTAAATGAAGATACTCACTTCAATTAGCTAGTACAGTTGCCTTCAAATTGATAAATGACAATTTTAGAAATCTTGGTAATGGTACAGTAACTGCAGTAACAGCATATGGTATCTCAACCCCTGAGACTTTTTACATACAAATGTGTGTCTCCCCCTAATGATAATATAGTGTAGGCTTGCTAAAAGTTATAAATTACTGTAGTTGTGTTGTTTCATTTTTAATCGACCATCCTTCTATAGGTTATCCTTATATGGAGTACCTTATATTATCCTTACACAATAGAACCTGGATTTTCAATACTCAATCTAACGATATCCTGAATTTTACGATAACATTTCTTTTTCCTGACAAAAATACAGTAAAATGTATGAAAAATACCCTGATCTAACAATATTCGATGCAACCATATCCTTGATTTTACAATGCATATCTATTCTCCCAAGCATTAATTTGATCTCGATACACAGATGTTAAAGGAGATCAACAAATGCAACTTCAGAAATACTTTTGAAAAATTTGTAAGCCGAATTACTATGAAAGAACATGTATGCAATGCATTACAGAAGGTATGAGTCAGTGATCAGCCTAAATTGTAGTACAGTACAGTGTTTGAAAAAGTTAGGCAATAATTTAATTACAAAGGATATATATTAATCTATATTATTAGACAGAATACAAAAATTATAACAAAAAAAAACCAGTCTAATTTGACCTAGATACAATGATAATTTTTATAACTTTGCCTTCATATCATAAAATTGAGGGTCTCTTTGCAATGATACTTCAATTTTGCAATAGTTTTTTCTTCTCCCGAGGCATATTGAAAAATAAGGTTCCACTGTATGAATCATCCTTATATGGGTAATCCTTATATCAGCCATCCTTATATGGACCATCCTTTAGTAGGTTATCCTTATGTGGAATACCTTATATTAGCCATCCTTATATGGACCATTCTTATATATGTTATCCTTGTCTAGGCTATCCTTATATGAACCCTCCTTATATGGAGTACCTTTTATTAACCATCCTTATTTGGGCAATCCTTATAATATGGGTAATCCCTTTTATGGTCCATCCTTATATGGGCCATCCTTATATTGGTCATCCTTATATTTGCTATCCTTATATGGTCCATCCTTATATGAGCCATCCTTATATTGGCCATCCTTGTATTTGCCATCCTTATATTTGACATCTTGATATGGGCCATCCTTATATTGGCCTTCTTTATATGGGCCCTTATATTGGCCATCCTTATATATGGATCGTCCTTGTATGGACCATCCTTATATAGTCCAACTAACAAACTGTCAATCAGTGCTAATGGGAGTAAATTCTTTTTTTTGTAGGAGATCTGGACAAAGCTCTAAAATGCAAGCGAAAAGAAGGCACATTTATTGAAGAGATGGTAAGTCAGCATCTGTCAGAAAAACACTTGATATGTCATTATATTACTAATACTACAGTGTACAACATGAATTGAATTGTGAACTGTAACCAAAGCTTTTTTCCAAATTTATGATGAAAATTCTTAGTAAGAGAGATTTACAGATAATACATTGAGAATAAAAATAAGCACGGATGTTCATTCAGAATCACCAAGACTCCATCATCATAGGGTTTTAATTTCAGTAACTCAAAGATGTTATTTATTCAAAAATATATGCAAATGCACTAGAATATAATTCTGGGCAACTAACGAATCAAACAAAGACTTTACCCAGAATGGGGTACCACTGTTTATTTAGTGCTGGCTGATGGTTACGAATGAATAATATTTAGTAAACAAGACAACCAAATTTTGTTTTACACCTTTGTAAGACCTTTAAAGAATTGATGGCTAATGTCCAGTATTGTGATCCCACATTAACAGGCTCATTAACACATATACTCCAGCATGTTTATGAGCACATTTCCCAAGTGTCAACAATTGGGCAGCATTTAACAACAGGACATATGGGAAAAACTTTACAAAATGGCATCCTTGTCTCGCATAGCATCATGGAACCTAACTGTGACTCTTTAATTATGCAATTAACTTACATTTAAAAAGAACAGACTATAAAAGCAAGACCAAAGATAAACATTTCACAAATCAAAATATGATTTTCAAGAAATGAATTTTCAAAACTTTTAACAGAATATATCAATGTTTAATCACATCATTCTCAACCACAAATTACAGCAAGGATGTGGTCACTTAAATATCATATAAGCTGATTTAATTACAAAGCATTTATTGTGTGAGTTTAAAAAATTGTAGTTCTTTTGAGGTTTTTAAACCATTGCTAATTGTTGGGTTTAGTTTCTTAATATCATAAGTCTCCAAAAAACTCAACGCAGACCAGTTGGAATTTGATTTAAGGATACTTGCATTGTTTAACACCACATTTGAATTGTGGAAACTTAAATTGAAATTAAAATTAGAAACTTTGGCAGGAGAAAACAAATTAGGCATGGCAAGATGGCTACACTGTTCAAGAAATGTGTCACAATTTGAAAGATGTTGATAGAATGGTTGATCTGGTCTTGATCCGTGTTCAATCAAACATTGCCAAAGACACCTCTCTGTTTTACCTACATCTGATCCATTGGGACTTTGTCCTTTGTTGATAGAAAGAAAGTCAGCATAACCCATTGAAAAGCATAACCTATTGAAACACTGTGTTTTAATTGTTGTATTCAAAATGTTTTATAGGTCCTAAGAAAGTGGTTTGGACAAATGGTGTCTGCTTTAACCTTTGTGCATAATAAGCATGTTATTCACAGGTAACTTCAGTTTCCTTAGCCAGTGTTCAGACACCAGTTTCCCCTTGGCCAAATTAATGGCTGTTAATACTAGTATCTGCAAATCAAAGAACATACCAGTGTTCTTTAATTATTCAGACTTCATGTTAATGTATACTGTGGTAATTTGAGACAACCAAAAAACTTGATGGATTTAGTGTTTTTTCATTTACAGTGGCCAGTAGCCTTCAGTGTTGGTGAGTAGCTTCTTTGCCTTAATTTTGACATTCCAGTTGTTTGCTGGTTGTGACATAAAAGAAAGTTATTCCCAAACCCCAACTGAGAATTTATCATTCAATTGACTACAATTGTCCAACTTGTACAAAAAGCTTTAAATCTAATTTTAAAAAAGCAGACAGATCCAACAGCTAGAAGTTACTTACCTGAGAAAAGAAAGTTTTTCAAAAAAATGTTAATTATAATCCTAAAACAACTGATGAGTATTCAAAGTATTCGCTGCCTGAACTTGATCGGAAATGAATCTCAGTTTTGAAAGATGAAATAAGGTCTCAAAAAGCTTCAATGCCACAACAATTGAATGAATGTTGTAGTTAATCTAGATCCATTGTGAAATTCTATACATTTTGACTTAATTTTCATTCTAAAAATAGTTTGTTTGATGTACATGTATGTAGCAACCAATCAACTTCTACACTTAGAAAATTGACCAATCCAATAATAGTGTTATCCGTTCGGTTTGCACAAATAGAACTATGTCACAAAACAGCATTAATGTTGGCGCTGATTCATAGACAGTTAATATAAAAATTATGCGGCTATGCATAGAATAAGGTTTCCAGAGTACTTTCATTCCAAACTTCTGTGAAAAAGAGCAAAGTTGTGTTATTAAGTCAAGTTCACACTGGAGAAAAGGTTAATAACTTCTTGAAGTATACGGCCAAGTTCATCAAGCTAAACCCTTCCTCAGACCTTTGAGGCCCATTATTAGAGTTTCCATAGTCCTAGGCTTGGCAGATGAGAGTTCTGACTCCCCCTGGACAGGATAGTTATCCATTACAGGTTTATTTTGAAAGAAGATATAAATTAGCATAACAAAAATACAAACGAAGGCATAGGTGGACAAAGTTGGAAAGTATAATAGATTTACCTTTGATTTTGAAAAGCTGTTTGTCTGAACAAATTTTTCTTGTTGAGCAAACAGCTTTCTTTCCCTTCTGTGCCTTCGATTTGGCCTGCTCTAGCTGTTACAAGTACAGGCATTTCTTGGAGCAGATTATACTTTATTTTCAACTTTTTACATAGTCAGTTTTATACAGCAGGGTTAGGATATCACAGTTTATATGTTTTGAACAATGAAACAAAATCTTAACAGTTATGCATACACTCACATCATCTTGTGGTGAATTTCAGAAAGGTCCTATATATGTATGGGCAATGTTTTATTGTAATAGTCACCCACTATCTTGCGGGATTTAAGTCAGGTACCAGTAAGTTGGTGCAGTGGTAAGATCTCTGCCTCCCAATTCTGAGGTTCCCGGTTTGATCCCCAGCCTGGTTGTGGACTGAGTATTTGAGTGACCAGCTTTCCCACTAAAGGCCAGCTTTCCAACCATCCTGGGTTGGTCAAATGATTACCAGCATACATGGACCACTTTGATGTAAATATGTTTCCGGTCCACTGGGGGTAAACTGATCATTGTAAGGCTTCTTTGAGCATGAACACCGAAAGGCCACAAAAAAATGCATCACTTTACTTTTTTTACTTTTACTTTTAATTATAATTAAGTTGAGTGCAATTTATAGCTAACACTGATCAGTTCTTTATAACAGCTAGTTTAGTGCTCTTGTTTTGCTTAACTCTCATATAAAAGATAAAAAGCCATGTAGTGAATATATCTTCATAACAACATGCACAATCTGTGCCAATAGTTGCAGTTGTTTCTAGAACAAAAAATTGTTGTAACATCAGTTTGGACTCTCTATCAAACTACATTTGGCTATAATCATGTCTTGTTTTCAACTTTCAGGGACCTCAAGCCTAGCAATATCTTTCTCACCAGTGAAGGAAATATTTCAATAGGTAATTAACAGATTAGTGGTCATGCCAGAATAATAATCATAATCTTTTATGAGGAAAGCTTTCATCGCATTGCAGTGGCTTTCAGAAAGGTCCTATATATGTGTGGGTGGTGGTTTGTTGTAATAACCTCCCACCCTGAAATTGGCACCAAGCATCTTCCTGGATTATAGTCAAGTACCAGTAAGTTTGGGTGAAAGCTATAACTGATTTCACATGCAGGGTTACAATTACAAAACGGTATGGACAAAACCCAAGAATATCTCTTCATCTTGTAACAGTTCCAGGGTTCACACTGTCATGAAAAGTAATGGAATTTGAAAACGCATTTTCCAGGCCTGGAAAAGTCCTGGAATTGAGGGAAAATGTTCAAGGTCATGGCAAAGTCATGGAATTTTGATATTGGTTTTGATTTTGATTGGGAAAACAGTTCTCTTAAAATTTTAAACCATGTGATGAGTTTGTCTTAATAAAAAAGAGAGTCTCTTAAAAAAAAGATTTTGTCTTAGACAAAAAATGAAAATATCGGGCTCATGGGCGACCCATGTACGGCCAAAATACACATCGCTAATTTGCTATGTTGTCAGCATGGCGAATACCCGATAATGTAGTGGTCATCACGCCTGACTAGAATACAGGAGACATGGGTTCGAGTCCCAGCTCGTGCATAACACCGATCTTTTTCGGATGAGTGTGTGAAAGGTAATTACACTGTGTGTGTTCATTTCACGTATATGTCCTGGTTCTAACCTTTCTAAGCCTCAAAATTACATTGACTTTGTGTTCGAAAGCCCTGATGGGTTTACAGAGACAAGAGACACACTCAAAAGAAGAAAATATCAGGCCCATGGGCGACCCATGTACGGCCAAAATACACATCGCTAATTTGCTATGGAGCCAAAATCTGCCAAAAATATAGTTTGCAGGGTTCAAAATAGCTGCCAACGACAGCCGACAAATTTGTGATCCTTCCGGCAAATTTTATTTTCAATTGCAAATTAAGATGAAATGATTCTATAAAGGGGGAATTAGAAAATGGAAAGCTGCTTGTAAGATCAGAGATAAACCTGATTTCGTCACCTCAAAATGACTGCAATTGAGAGATGAGAAGTATTGGTTTATTTTCTTGCTAGAAAAATTATTTTTATAATGATAGTTTAAAACTTGTTAAAACCAAAGCAGTTGCGACCACAGGTCATTTTTTTTTACCAATGAGAATGGACTATAGTAGAAAGCACTTTGGCTTCAAAGACAAAGGTGTCATTAACTCTAAAATCAACCATTTTTTCTAGTGCCTATGAAACGATTTTTTTAGCCCATGTTAGTTTATCACGTTTTAACTCGAAATTGTTCGGTTCAAGTTGCATTCGACCTTTGTATTACCATTTTTCTGCAATTGAAAATCGTATTTGGCGGTTCAAAAGTGGTTCCTTTCCGCGCACGGCAATGACGTGACAAAGCTGAAAGCAATGGCGGGCCAGATAAAAAAGAAAGCGAAGAAAGGTGGAAGTTATTGCGTAGCTGGGGCGCCTAAGGATGTTAGTTGTAAATAAAATACATACACACCGAGTGTATCAATGCACTATTTCCCGAAAAATACAGTTTACTTAGTCATTCGTCCCCAGTCTTCCTACTTTATGGGAACCACTTTTGTGCCAGACTTGTCTCTCTTTCGGAGACGAAAAAATCACATTTCAAGTTATTTTGATAAGCTGCAAAATTATGAAAAAACAAATTTCGTTTCATAGGCGCTTTAATTGAAATCCATAAAGGTGTGAAGACCGTATATTTAATTTTTTCTTAGAGGTGTGGAGACCGTATATTCAAAGTTTGTTTTCTCGTATCGTGCTGATTTTCCGATAAATCCTAGTTTAATGTCCGTGTTTCTTGTCTTCTAGGGTCGTTGAGCGTAGGCACTTGTCAACAGTAAACGAAAATAACATGTAAACCAGGTTATTGGGAAGTGAGCGAGCGCTTGAACTGTTTTTGTTGTCATAAGCCCGCTTAGTCTTACACAGTCAAGAGTGAACGTTAGAATTTAAGTTGTGTGCGATTTCGCACTTCAATGATGAATCTTTTCAGTTTGAGAAAATTCTTCTCCGTGTCTGACGTTATAGTCTCACTCTTTCTCCGCTGACCCCCTATTTCTGAGCCGCCGGTACATTGCGGTATGTAACGTGTTTCAAACTCGAATTTTTTGGAAAAATCAGTGCGACACGAGGAAGAAAATAGTTTACATATCGTTTTCACACTTTTGAAGATTTTGTGGGACAAAAGTCGGTTTTAGGGTTCAGTTAACCTTAAACCCCATTACTTAAACAATTTCAGGTGATTTTGGTGTCGCTACCATAATGGACGATGCACGAACCAGAACCCGAACAACTGTAGGAACAATGAATTGGATGGCTCCAGAAGTTCTGGAAAGACCGTATCCTTATTCTGGTATCTCTTTCTGTGTCAAGCTGTTTATAACTTGCAATGAAACTCGTTATAACAAAGCCTCATTACAGACCTCTCAAGTCTCCCGGTTTGACCGGGAGATCCCCGGTTTTCTGGTAATTAACTAGATTTACTTCTGCAATCAATCTATTATTGCTAATTGGGCAGTTACAAAGCAAGCACTACGAAAACAGTTAATTATGATTAATTTGCCTCAGAACTACATTAATTCAAGTGATCGTTCAAGAACTTAGCATATAGAGTTGAAACGTCAAAAATTTTGTTATATATTTTAACTATAATTTAGCTTATGATAATAAGGCTGGGGCTCTGAAAACGACAGGGCGCCAGAAAAAAGACAGGGTGCAGTGCCCTTTTGTTCTGGCCTAGTTAGAACACTAGGTTTGGCAGGAAATTTTATTAACAATCGATTGCATGAGTGATTGAATCACCCAAGTTTTCCCTGAAATCTCCAGATTTTTGTCGTCTCAAAACTGGAAAAATCTCCAGGTTTTTAATCTGAAAGGGTTGAGAGGTCTATCATTAACCCTTTCAGTTTCAGTCAGTTATCAAAATCTTACTTCCTCTACATACACAGATAAAAAATAAGGCAATTGGTAATGAGAAAACGCGAGTTGATCAAACAAAGCGAACTATTAAAATGAAAAGTAAAATTCTCCCAAGCTTGTTCAATGAAAAGTATGGGTTCTAGTTGGGAGAATTTACTAATAAAACTCGGATTGAATGTTTTATAAATCTGTACAAATATTCGGGGTGTGGCCCGGCAGGCAAACCTCAGACTGAATCTTAGACCCCTGCTGTGGTTTGAGTGTGTGCTAAACCGCAGCATTTCTTGTACAAATTTTCCAATTGAATATCTTAGTCTACTATAAATTTTCCAATTTTATATTGCAGTCAGTTCCCGTGGTCATCTGATATTAAAGACCCTTAGCAACGAGTACAGCATCACCGATGACCACGGCAGAAGTGCTGGCGGAAAACAGTGGTGCATATGTGAATACAATAGCTGCACGATGGAATGCACCGTGCCGATCACCTGCACGCTGTTGTCTTGAAAATTACAACATGAAAAGCTTAATTTTCAGAAACAACCTAATTGTTTTTGCCTTTAAGAAGGAAACTTTGGTCTTTTTCTTTTCACATGCAAAGCATAACTCGAAAAAAGAGATACAGAATAGATAGATAGTAAACAAGCCATGCGTGATCAAAAATATCAAACCAGAACTGTGTTTTTGTTAGCTGTCGTTGTCGATTTGCCGTCCATGTTGCTAAAGGTCTCTATTGTGATAAAGGATAATTCTTAAGTTCATTGACTGCTTGAGTTTGAAGATTCGCTAGGCCCCCATTTATGGAAAATTGAAAACATCAAGCTCCGGTGAGGGTATACTATACGATGGTCTTGTTGTGTTAGTTTCAATAGCCTTCTTATACCGGACTTTTATAGGTACGCAACAAGTGAAAATATGATCTTCAGTTGTATCTTGTTTAAAGTAACCACTCGCGAGTTTATGGAAGCAGGGAATATACAAATGTTGTGCAGCACTTATCCTAGCCCAGAAAATGTATATTTATTTGTATGAACCCTTAAAAAAGGTTCTAGGCAGTATAACACACACGAGTGAAGAAAAATTAGGCCCCAAGGATCATCCATGTTTGATAACACTATACCCCGTAAATTGCTATGTTTCCAGTATGATGAGTCCCGGTGCTGTAGTGGTTATCACGTTTGACAGTCCCGGTGTGTTGGAAGTTGAAAAAAGATGCTATCTTATATCTACTTGCAGTATTTCGTCTTTATAGCTTGAATCTTTAGATACGACAAACAAAAGTATGTGTAATCTTTGGTTGTATCTTCAGTACTCGAAATGATTACTTTGGTTTATGGAAGGAGGGAGTGGTTGTGTGGTATTTGTTTTTAATAGCGTCCTTAACGCCAGATTTTAGATACGACGAGCGAAGTGATGTGTGGTCTTTAGGTTGTATCTTGCTCGAGATGACAACATGTGGATTTATGGATGTAAGTTAATTACCCTTCATTCTGCTTGTCCAGTCTTTGAGAGATTGAAATAGAGCGAAAATAGTACTCACACGAAATGCTGTAAGGCGAGTTTTCTCACTGAAATAACGACTCGAATATTTGGCTTGTGCGCAGGCCTGTATTATCATTCTTTCGTTTTTCTAAACTAGTTTCTTCCCAATTAATGCTTAATTCTTAATTCACCCTTTCACTGATTTAGTCAATTGACAGAGGCGATTAGGGCATGCTTGAAATAGTTGGATTCAATTTTTGCAACAATTCATTCCTGTTAGTTTCACTACACCCTTTTCCTGTTAATTTGCTCTATGTATTATGTACTGTATTCTGGTTGTAATGTGTTCTGATTGGTCCATTCATTCTCATTCACAGGCTGCACAGATGAGTTCAATTTTGTTTCAGATTAAGCAGTCGCCGCAAGTTTTGGAAGAGGTGTTAGAGCAAGTAGGAAAGGTAATATTTTAAGTTGAGTTTAAAAAATCGTCCAGGGCTGAATAAATGTACTTCGATTTGATTGGACGTCAACAGGGGCATTTGTTCTTAATTCAGGGCAAAATTACTCGGCGCTCATTGGGCGCTGGTATACTTCCGAAGTTCCGAAAACTTTTTAAAAAATCTTAAAAAACGCCTTAGCAACGTTTCTACGCCATTTTCAAAATTTTCGAAAACATTTTTTCGGCAATTTTGGAAAAAAATTGAAAACACTAGTGAAATTAACCCAAATTTTACTTAAACTGTATCATGATTGGCTAACTTGCGGTCAAGAAGTGTTCCAGGTAGCTTTAAGGACCAGAGGGTTTTTCTTTTAAAGTTATTTGTTACTTGATGATTCTTATATACAAACCCTTTTCCTTTATTTCAGAAATACAATAAAGATCTGTGCCAAGTTGTAAGGATCATGCTTAGACGAAACTTTCAGCAGCGCCCTACTGCCAAGTAATTGATTGTTTAAATCTTATTCTCGAGACTCCATTTTGTCTGCATTCCTACAAGAAATGTTTTTACCTCCTGAAAACAGGCAGTCAGGCTGGCAAACAGAGAGACAGTTAGACAGTCAGATGGGCAGGCAGACAGACAGTCAGACAGTCAGATGGGCAGGCATTCAGAAAATCAGATGGGCAGGCAGACAGGCAGTCGGGCAGACAGACAAACAGGTAGACAGAAAAGCAGACAGGCAGGCAGGAGAGAAACAGACAGACAGACAGACATACATACAGGCAGACCGGCAGGCAGACAGAGAGAAAGACAAACAGGCAGGCAAGCAGGCAGACAGACAGACAGACAGACAGACAGACAGACAAATGGACGGACGGACGGATGGATGGATAGACAGGCAACCAGTTAGGCAGGTAGACAGGTAAGCAGACAGACAGACAGACAGACAAACAGGCAGGCAAGTAGACAGACAGACGGACGGACGTACGGGCGAACAGACAGGCAGACAGTCAGATAAGCAGACAGACAGACGCGCAGTACTTAGATAGTTTAAAAAAGAGGCACACCTTTTTCAATTTTTAACATCTGTTGTCTAAAGGAGTTGCAGAGACACTCTTAGTAATATCTTCAAAAAATGGAAATGTGTTATTTTTTTGCAGAGAGTTGAGTGAACTACCATACGTAAAGTCCTGTGTGTCCCTTGGGGAGAAGGCATTGACAAAAGGTATCATGAGGGTGGACCTTGCAAAATTGTATAAACTGTTTTCTTTTGGTCGTGAGACAGTTTATCCGTTCATGCATTCTTGTTTTGTGGACTTTGGCCATTGATTATTTTCTGTTAAAGACTGTTTAGAAAACGAGGCATTATGTTCAAATGATATTCAAGACTAATAGTTCTTGTGGGTCCTATATCAACTAGTTAAACAGAGCCAGAATATCATTGAGTCTGTAAGAGTGAGTTAGTACACAGGAATCCCAAACTATTCCATTGGTAAACCTTACACCCATTCAAGGAAGGTCTTCTATGCAATCTACTCTGAGCGCTTGTGTATGTGGCATCGCATCGTGTTGCAGCCAATCAAACACTTCGAGTATAACCTGCAGTCAAGAGTGCCTCTTCAGTGACAATTTTCTTTCTTTATTAACATGTCTCAAGGGATTGTAAGAACGATTTATACCAGGAAATAATGGTACTTTAAAATGGCAACATACAGGAGCCTTTATTGTAGGAGTAAATATAGTCAACTGAAGTTGATAGTTGTATTATTTCATTGACTATGTTCATTACTGTCTACTTGTGTCTCACTGTCAGAAGATTCTTACTAATCAATACCAGCCTAGAATTGACAGTTTCATTGTGCATTGGTAAATCCTAAGAATCGATTAATCAAGCAACTTCCTTTACTTAAGACAGTACAATTTCGGTTTGGTTTGAGTTGAAAATTAATAAGTGATTTTTCTGGTGGAACTTAGTTCTAAGTGCTTCTAAGTTCATAGAACTTATAGACAGTACGGTCTTGGTTTGGTTTGAGTTAATTGAAAATTAGTTAGTGATCTTCCTGGTGGCACAGGTGGCTCTGCTCCTACAGACAAGAAAAAAGCTGGCGACAAATCCAAGACAGCATCCAAAGGTATCTTTAACAGAACTTGCTAAGGCTTGGAAAATTATTTGTTTGAAATTTTAAGTTTAAAGAGGAAGATACTGATGTTTCAGACTGTGGTCCTTCACCGTTGTAAAGTATATGAGAGATAAGGAAAGAAGTGATACTCTGTATGAAAAAAGTGATACTCCAATAAAATGGGTGGGAAGAAAGGCAAAAGGAAATAAAGGGAAAGAAAAGTGTGAGGAAAAAGGGTAAAAATAACAGAAGGCAAATTAAACGCAAAGTGTATGCAGTTGAACCCCCGTAACTCGAGGTGCCAAAGGAAATTGAATTTATCAAAAAAAAAAAACGCAATCAGCTTATTGCGACGTTTCGACATCTTCCGATGTCATTATCAAGCTGACTAAAATTTAATTATGATAGAGCATATAATAATGTACAATATGGTTCAACAAGCAATAATAATACAATTAAGTAAGAATTTTCGAAGAGCAAAACAGTTTTAAATTGGAAATCACAGAGAATGCAGTTCAACAGTCAATAATAATACAAACAGTAGAGCATAAGAATACAGTTATGTAAATCACGGAGAAAATATACAATGCAGTTGAACAGTAAAAAAAAATACAATACAATAGAGTGGGAATTTTCAGTGAACACAACAGTATGTAAAAAGTTTGTTTGCAAAGAAAATTTCCGATAAACGAAGCAAATTACGTAAACAGTTTTGCTCGCACAGAGTCAGACTGAACGTTAAGTGTAGGTGATAGTTCTTTTATAAAGAACATCTCATGTATGAGACAATCAAAATAAATTTCAAAGTGCATTTCTTTAATAAGCTAAAACTTCCTGCTGGAACTGCTGTCGTTAGCCCTTGATCTTGAAAACGGTTTCTGCTGATTGCTGAATATCTATGTTCCTCAATTCTTTGACGTAAATGGCGAGCTGTGTAGCCAACATAATTCACATCACACGAATCACAATTTTATTGATATACAACGAGTTGTTGGCTGACTAATGGTGGTTTCGGCTCAGGGAATTTGAGAATGTCTTCGAGTTTTCGGCTTACAAAGACTGGCTGTATTTACTTCGAATTCTCGGGGTTTCGAGGGTTAAAATTTCAGTGAACATACGAGGAAACTCCAAGGGGAAATTCAGTTTTGCTTCGAGTTAACAGGGAATTCGAGTTATAGAGAGTTCGCGTTATCGGGGCTCAGCTGTATAGGCTTAAGAAACGTCACAAAAGTACTTGGCCGTAGAGTCAGTGCCGAAAATAAGAAGAACTGAATTTGACACGAAATCCAATAAGACAACTTTGCCCCGAGGACAACTGAGCGGGCAATAAAATTCTTTTGGTTGACAAAGAACTTTCAAACTTAGTTCCTTAACTACCTATTTGTGACTTGTGCCGATGAAAGTGCAGTTGAAAGCGCTGAACCAGTTAGATCATCGAGAAGTACTGGAAGCCCACTCCATTGACAATAATTCAATGAAAATCGAAGAAACAAAATCATTCTATTGTAAAATTGACAACGAGAAATAAAGAATTTAAGTATTTCAGAATTAGAATGGCTTAGTGTTTGTTAGAAAAAAATAGTTATTTTCCCCTGTTGATATCCAAGGCCCGGTTGTACGAAGCCAGGATAAGCTATCCGCTGGATAAAAGCTAATGGTCGTCACTAATAAATCAAAGATTGTTTGACTTTCTGTTGATTTCTCTATCTCTGATTGTTAAGTGAGCAGAAGACTCCTAAAGTAATGGTTTAAATGGTGTCAAATAACTTTCATTATGGTTTTACTGCATAAAATAGAAAGCACTATCCGGCGAATACCTTATCCAGGCTTCGTGCAGCTGGGCCCTGTGGTTTAAGTCTGCATTTGATATTTCTGCAATTTCTGTTTTACCCATATTGCTCGTGCTTTGAAATTAATTAACAAACGATTAAAGTGCGTATGAAGTGAAAAATTTTATTATAACTTCAGTGGACAGACCTTGCTGATTGAGGAATAGCGGTGGAAACGTTTTGTCAAAATCTTTTATGGCTCGTGAGATATTAAGATTTAATGTTTTCAAATAATGACGTCACGAGTGGTTCCAATAAATTTTCATTATTTTTAAATCGCTGCCAATCTATTACCTTCGGATGAATTTGAACCGAACTTGAACTAATGATCTATCTACCTTGAGATGCATCAGCAGCCCAACTTTGGCTTACTTACATGGAAAGGTTATGGATTGGCAGCAGATTTTTAAAAATGTAACCATGAAAGTATTTGACAAAATTTTTTCATCGCTATTCCTCAATCAGCAAGGTCTATCAACTGAAGTAATGAAATTTTTACTTCATACATGTACTTTAAGCAGGCTGCATTTAGAACTATTAACGCCAACCTGACTTTTTTAAGTTAATAAAAGCCACTCATGTCTAGGCAACCATTTTACTGCTTGTTTAGTTCGAGCAGAATTTGTCAATGGTTTGAATGAGTATCTTGTTTTATAGGTCACTGGAAATTTTGTTTTTTTGCAGTTAAACCACTTCCGAAAGATAAGGGGATCAATGGCGTTTTAGGTAAGTTGAAGTATGAAGGAAGGGAGATGTAAAATTGAATTGAGATAAAGTACTGTTTTCTTCTCTTTGAATTGATGCACAATTGAAATGGACCTTACAAAAAATCTGTTATAAATTGATTTTCAGGATATATGAAAGAGAATGAAGGAACGGTGGCATGCCAGGTATGGTTAAATAGTAAAACCTTTACTAATTATGCACAACTTATTCCATGCTCATTCTATGGTTAATACCATAAATTATCTAATATATACCCTCGGGCAAAATGTACGAGAAATTTGAATTTTGTATTTTATTGCTTCTAAAATGTAACAAAATCATTTATTTCTACATTCTGTTATCAAGTAGTCATAATTTCTTATATTTATATAGCTTGTTTATTTATATCATTTTATATAAATGTAAGAAGTTATGACTACTAGATAACAGAATGTATTTTGCTACATTTTAAGAGCATTAAATTACAAAATTCAAATTTCTCATACATTTGCTGATAAGATTTCGGATGGCGTTCAAATATCGTGACGGTAGAGTGGGCAAACTGTGAGAGGAGGGGCTTTCTGGAAACCTCACAGACAGTTGAATACAGATAACTGACTTTTTTCTTCTAAAATGTTATATTATTTTAATCACGGTCTGTGTTTCTTTGGTGGTATACCTATTGTATTCAAACTGAAACAAATACTAGGTTATATTTCACAATCACTTTAACGAAGAATTGCTATTAAAATGGTAAATACAAGTTTAAAAAGGGGTTTCTGGTCTTATTTTGATAAATTTAATGAACGTTTGGTTAATGAAAAAAGTAACTTTGAAAAAAGGAATTATTTTAAATCGCAATCCTGATTTTGTGGAAAACCTATCAAACAAATAGTTCTCAAATTTTAGTGAACCACATCTGGGGCTTCCTACCTGAACACGGAACGCACGCAAAATTCCTTCATGCTGTTGTTTTGAGATGCAGGATAAGTTTTTTCTGGGTTTTCTGGATTTAGCTTCTTAAAACTGATTGCATTTATTTCACCTTGTTAGCCAAACATACTTTTGTAAATACAAGTACTACTGAAACATTTGGAGAGTTTAATTTATTCATTTTACATTGAATAATGATGGGAGATATCAAGAGTTAAGTTGAGAAAGAGTGGCGTTCGATAGTGATATGGAACATATCATTCATGTTACAGATTGAAGCCTTGAAACACATGGAGAAAGTCACCAGAAAGTCAGGTGAGGATTTTTCTTTCCCAATATAATTTATTGTTTGGAGAAAATCACCAGAAAGTCGAGTAAGGCGTTTTAATACTTTCCCAATATAATCTATTGTATGGAGAAGTCACCAGAAACTCAGGTAAGA
>JAOBRD020333217.1:2199-21095 GCA_027575215.2 Hydrozoanthus sils | reverse complement strand
AAAGGAAGAGAAGACCCTTGGAACTAGGTTGTCAACAAGGCTGGGGATCAAACCAGAAGGGGGAGAGAGAGACCCTGGGGAATGAGGTTGTCAACGAGGCTGGGGATCAAACTGAGGTTCTTCCCCCCCCCCCTCCCCCCACAAAGAGAGAAGGGGGAGAGAGAGCCCTGAGAACGAGGTTGTCAACGAGGCTGGGGACCAACCCGACGCTTTTTTTATTAACTATGACTGTTGCCAACCCTCTCAAAGAAAAGACACCATTTTAAGAATAAAGTATAAAACATGCTCATTTCGTTTCACACCCCTAAAAAATACCGTTTTGACAAATAACCTTGATTTTTCTCTGAAAATAAAAATTTAAAAATTGCTGATTTTTACCCCCAAAAATATGTAGAGCACGCCAACTGAAACCTATTAATTGCGGGAGTCCCCCTCCCCATAACAGAACAGAGGACCTATAAAATAAATTGTCATGGGGATTTGTATAACGTTAACGGTATTCAGTAAATTTTATGTTGCATATTTTTTTTAGTCATTTCTATTTTGAATTATGGTCAGATTTATTTTGCTGCGGTCACGTTCTTCTTTCTTTGCATAGATTAAAACACCAAAAAATAAAGACAGCAATTGCGTTACCTGAAACAAACAACTGTTCATTGTACTTAGGAGGTGGGGAAAAAAGTTGCATGTCTGGGCAACAGAGGTTCCAGGGAGGGGGCACTCCCTTGAAAAGTGGGTAGGGGTGCTCAATGGACGAATTTGAAAATGACCCTAAAATGTACGCATAAATTAACGGAGAGGCCAATTTCATACCTTAAAAGGTACAACTACATTTAATCAACCACGACTTTTGGTGTATATTAAAGTTGAATTTAAAGCCACATATTTGATCCTACAAGGTACTGTCAGCTGGAGACCCTAAAGATATGAAGGTCCGTTGAGCACCTCTATCCACTTTTCAAGGGAGTCCCCCTACCCCCCGGCAATAGAGATTCAAACTCCTTTCACACTGTCCTGTGCGTACAAACTATTGGGATTTGCAATGCAGTTGCTAGATTATGACACCTTTATCAAAAAAGTTTCCGATGATGATGAACTCATTTAAAGCTATCAATCTGAGAATAATTAACTAAAAAAATTGACGATAAAAATTCTCGCCGAACGTGCCGATTGGAAGACAAAAGAAATGTACACTAAATTGTCTTCGGAAATGAACACAAAATTTCCTTGTATTTGAAATTGAACTCAACAATAATCTTCCAAGTAAAAATGCGCAATTTTCTTGGTTAGAATCAACCATCTGATACATCTTTTTATCAATACAGAAGGGTGTTACTTTGACTTGCACATACATTGATACAATTTATCCGAACGGAGTATGGTAAACTTTTTTAAAATGTGCTAGGTTTTTATCGATTTTGTGACTAAATTTTTTGCTCTGAAAGCATTCATTATTTTGTATTGACCTTTACCAGCGAGCTTTAGCAGCCGTCATTTACCATGTAGTGATAAAACTTTCTAAAATGTGAAAAAATGTGAAATTTCCCGAGTCAATAGAAGTAGGAAATTTAGAAACATAAGTTAAGTCAGTCTTTTTGTTTTAGTCCAGTATTATACCTTGGAGTTTAAACCGATTTTTGTTGACATGTTTTCGTAATATGCATGTAAAAGACATGAGGTGCATGGTCGCTAACTACAAAAAATTGACGATAAAAAGTTCTGGCCGAGCTTGCTGAAATGTACAAACGTGGAGTCAATATCTTCAACTTTTTACAGATAGGAAGACAAAAGAAATGTACACCAAATTGTCTTGAAATGAACATAAAATTTCCTTGTATTTGAAGTTAAACTCAACAATAATCTTCCAAGAAAAAATGCGCGATTTTCTTGGTTAGAATCAACCATCGATACACCTTTTTTGTGCAATACAGAAGGGTGTTACTTTTACTTGCATATACATTGATACAATTTATCCGAACAGAGGTAAACTTTTTTTAAATGTGCTAGGTTATCGATTTTTTGACCAAATTCTTTGCTCTGAAAGCATTCTTTAATTTGTATTGAACTTTACCAGCGCACTTTAGCAGCCGTCATTTACCATGTGGTGATATCTAACTTTCTTTAACAATTGGACTACAATGTGAAATTTCCCGAGTTAATTAAAAGTGGGAATTTTAGATACATAAGTAAGTCTTTTGTTTTTGTTGAGTATATATACCTTGGCATTTAAACCGATTTTTGTCGACATGTTTTCGTAATATGCATGTAAAAGGCATAAGGCGACCGCGACGGCGAAACGCATTGCGCGAAGTGGAGTGGTTTAAAGTTAATCTCCTTCCCGTTTTTCTGTCGTAGTGATACATGAAAGAATTGTACACATGAACATAGTTCTTTTTCCATCTCTTCGATGGGAATCACGTACTTTTCTTGAGAAGCAAATAATTCTAAAAAATTTTCAATAAGAGCATGCAGCTGAAGTTAACCATTTTTTACAATGGTCAAATGCATCTTGAGGCAAAAAAAAAAAACCTTTATCGCAAATAAACCACTAAACTGGCCCGCAAATCGTGCCCTGCAAAGCACAATAGAGTAAAAACAGCAACGTTTGCTTTAATTCTTTATAGAACAAAGACGTCCGATCCACTGAGTGAGGATCGTAGAATACAACTAAAAACACAAAGACAGCGTTTCTAAAAATTGTGTTTGTTTTACGCGAAAACTTTCACAACATTCAATAGCTATTTTTTTACGGGAGCTTGATTGAATCTTAAGGTCACTTGATACAGTCCGTGCTCGGAACCACAATAGATATCAGATAATGAATAATTTAAAACTTTGCTAATGTTCTTATATAACTCTATCAGCTTCAGTACGACACGGTTAAAAAGTCCAGTCGTACGAAGGCTTGTTAAATAGACTTTTACAGATACGATGCATGTTTCTGAACTGCAACCTCTCGAGCTTTCATCATCACCAGTAGGAGCTGGGTCCAACTTCAGTTCAAGCAAAGTGTTTCTTGGGACTCAACACCCGGTTGGATTGTGGGAAGACTTGAAGGTTCTCCTCTCCATTATCATCACCACCGGCTCCGGATTTTTTTCTAAACGAATTTAAAACACAAGGTATTCGATAGTCAAGGCATGAATCAATTTTTATACTACAAAAAGCAGCAGCAGCAATATACTTGTAGTAGTATAATACATAGTATTCTATAGGCACACGAGAATCCCGTAACCTAAAAAATCATTAGAACTGATGGATATAATGAGCAAGTTGAAGCTGAATTCACCCAGTTTCATGGAACCAATGTTTCCTCACAGACGAAAAGATCTCTCAGCTCATTAAAATAACGAAATTGAATCAACAAAGCTTGTTTTAAAACAAGTTACTAAGGCGGCGGAACCGGGGGGCACTGCCCCCCCCCCTCCAATAATTTGGTTTGGGGTGCATGGGGGGCAGGCCCCCTCAATAATTTTTTGGTTAACCACATTAACTTTTGAACAGCATTTTCATATCTTATAGCAAACTATTAAAAGTTTCAACTGTGTTCCCCCCCAAAATTTTTTGCTTCCGCCGCAAATGACGTAGTACTTTCATCGCACACACAAAATGAAAGGATAATTGAATTGATCAATAACAAAGTTGCAAAGAAAGTCCGAAGCACATTTGTTATCAAGCTGCCAAGTAAAACTGCTTTTAGAATGCGTACTTTCTCGATGTCTTGGGCCGATTTGCTGTCTTGCTTCTGGCTGTTTTTGGCCTACTGCTCTTGGGCCTGGTTTGGTCTCCAGACGACCCCATGGAATAACCGATCGGGCTGTAGCTCAAGTACACGCTGGAGATGTCGGCTTCGTTCTGTGGAGGCGTGAAAACAAACAAGTCATATAAATGACCGGAGAAACTTTGGACTTGAACTGAAAACAATACTAAGAATGAAATGGAGGTCGTTAATTTCAAAACAGGGTGGAAAAAAATCAAACTTTAAGTTAAGCCTTGTTGCAGAGTCCGTAACAAAGATAAGGAAGGGAGGAGGCAGAGAAATAGCTCGAGGAGGATTTGAAAACAGAACGTGAGAGGACAGATTGAAGTGGGGGATATAGAAAGGAAAGCACAAAGTTAAGTTCGTTGGAGAAAATTAAAAAAAGCCACTCCTCCGGACGGACCTAAGGACCTACATAAGTAAACAAAAATAATGACCAAAAATGTGACACCTTTTAGATTACTAAGTGATGAACACGAGCTTTTCTTGAATTTACACAGAAAAAAGGTAGGGAAATCCCCACGACTATGTAATGACAAACACATGATTTTCAAGGACTCTTAACTATGATCAGCCAACTGTAACAAAATAACTCTGATTCATGCATACTTGGAATTAATTGGGATATTATTCTTTCTCGCGTACGTGCCAATTCTAATTGACTAGTTCTATAGCATTTCATGATTGTGCAACTCCAGTCTTAGCAGTTCCAGAGTATCCTAGATTATGTACAATTTTTCGTATTTCTACAAAATCTTTCTGAACCTAGATCGAGGGATTGTTAATTTAAATAAGAATTGGTTACTTCATACAAAAGATAACAAACATTGTATAATCATTTAAACGGCTTTAGAAACACACCTCCTTGTGTTTATCTTTAGGATCTGGGCTAGGCGTGGCCTTCCGCATGTTATTGCCAGTGTAGGCAACACACCTCTGAAAAAGAAAATGTTTTAAAGGACGTTCTGTGCAGGCAAACAAAGATACTTTCTAGAAAGCTGCCACACGCGTGTGTTGGCACGATATCTCTGCAACACTGAGTTTTGCTATATTTTACGAGTACAACAATAAGCTATGTACTTGATAGTAAGCCTAAATAGCTGGCGGAACAATCATTACAACTTTAGAGCCATAGTTACAATACAAAACAAAGCTATACAGGTGATCCCAATCTTGGCTTTTCAGCACCTGTTTTCAAAGTAATACAGAGGACTTTGATATTGAAGGTCTTAGATAATGTATCAGTAGTTCCACATTGAAATTAATTCAGAGTTGCTCTCAGTTAATGGTTGAAGGGCCACGATACCGGGATATTTCGATAAGTGCCATGAGTTATTTTAAGTCCCCTGTTGGGAGAACGAGAGACTGGGCCTACGGTTGAATGTCCTTATCAGAAGACGCGAAGGTCTAACCGATTTCAGATGTTAGAGCAAAGGCAACACCTTCTCCTCAGTTGTTTTAAGACCCTGAGTGAAGGTCCGGCACCGGGAATCGAACCAGGGTTTCCCGTACGACAGACTGGCACCTCACCAACCAGGCTACCCAGGCGGCGGCCAGTATAAAACCTTTAAAGTAACCAGTTCTTTTACTTGTTTGAATGGTAAATGCTCCCCTTTAAAAGGCTCAAGGGGATTAAAAATGCTTACTAAACAGTTGAGAGATAGCAAATTAAGATCAACCTACCAAACTCCATTCACCTATTTCTTCATTCCACATAACATGCTGCTCAATAAGTTCCTAGGAGAAGAAATCTATTTAGAATAATAACATTGTTTGATCTTTACGGTTCGCACTAGTTTTGGTACACGCACATACGTACAAGTATTTTCTTTTTGTTTGTTTATGCCATTTTGACTCGATGAGTCACGGGAGAACAGGCAATTGAACTCGAGGTCACCTTCGAGGTGTACTTACAGTTTAATGTCCTTATCCGAGAAGACGCAAAGGTCTAACTGTTTGCAGATATTAAAGCAAAGGCAGCACCTCAGTTATTTAAAGACCGTGTGTGAAGGTTCGGCGGCACCGGCTTGCACCCAGTCCTCCTGCACGACAGACTGGCGCTTTACCATCTGGGTTAACCAGGCGGCGGATTTTTAAAGTATATATGTCTGTATCCTTTTTGAGATCATGTGTTATATTATTCTGTTAGCCAACCCTCTGTCCCATTGCAAGCCTACAGCGAGGAAAGTTCAGGTTTCCAGATCTCCTACCACTACTATCATTGTTGAATAGCTAACAGAGAAATCCTTTCGTGAGCCAGGTAGCCTAATTGGCCAGTGCTTATCTCCGGTTTCCATAGATAAGAGAGGGAGTCTTTCATTTCCCCTGGACAGGACACAAATCCATCGCAGGTTAGCCCCCAGCAGAAACTGGTACTCATTTGTAAAGCTGAGTCGACTGGAACAAGTCAGGTAGAGTGTTTTGCTCAAGGACACAACTTACAGTCTGACCGAGGCTCGAACTCACAACCCCAGGATTATGCGTCAAACATGCTAACCGCTCTGCCACTGCACCGCCGACATGATTGAAGAACGCCTGACAACATGTGCGCTATTTACGCCACATCTACGATCCAGGCGGTCACTAAAATACTTCAAGCCACCCAAACTACTTTATCGTGCATTCACGTGTAACCAAATTGGTGTTTCCAAAACTTAAAGGAACTCCCACTGGTAACAGGGTCCGCAGTCGTTATCACATATCAAAAAGAGGGCCCCTGGTAGATACTATTCATGCGTGGCCATCCTCTAACAGTTGCGTTCTTCAATTCGATGTAGACCTTTTTCGTAAATAGCAGTAATTTCATTATTCTTTTGTCTACATTCAAATTAGCCCTACTCGCCTTGCTTTGGATATTAACACATTCTTTTGAAAGTTTAACTCATTAACGAGGCTAGCCAGGCTGATTCGAATGCTTGTAACAAAAGAATATTTTAAAAAAATACATTGCCATTTACGAGAAAAGTCTATGGGAAGAAGCATTTTTTTAACGACTGCTTTAGAGTGTTACACAAATCATAGCATGGTCGGATACAACACTTTTGTCCCTGTGGTTTTGATCAATTCCAGTAAGGTATAATATACCAGAACATCTAATCCGACATAATTCAAGACTTCCAACAGCCAATTTGCTTATGACAGTCTCTGACACTGTTTAAACTCTTTCACTCTAGTTATCAGCATCTAACTTCTCCTTAAACAACACATACAAAGAGATAATTTAGGGCAGCCATGGATATAAAACTTGTTGCACACATCCTGGGCTTTGCTTTTGGGCCTCAAATTGTCTCGTATTTCTCTTGTTCCACCGTCAAATGAGTTTGGTAGTCAGTAACTTACTAACGCTCAGAATACTATACCTGGAACTCTGGTGGAATGAAGCTATCAATGAGCAGAGTTTGAAGTTGAAGCTCTCTCCGTAGTTCCCGGATGTTATCCAGGAGGCCTTCCGATTCCCTCTGGTGTTCTTGTTGCTGGTCGGCCATCTAAACCAAAACGCAAACATGGCTCTTACAACCTATAGGTCCAAGTGAGGCCTTACTAATGGAATGGGATATAATTCAAGTTTCGCTGACCTACAACATCAACAAAGAACCCAATAAACCCACATAAAGGAAAAAAAAAATCTTTGACCTCGGTGGGATTCGAACTCATGCCCCACGAAACAGATCTACGTTGCTCTAACTAACTGAGCTCTACAGGGTCACATAGGAGTTTGGTTGTGGAATTTTAGGTACGAACCCAACTGTCCTTAAAACTCCAAGACCAAACTCATAGATGACCCTTGTAGCTCAGTTGGTTAGAGCGACGTAGATCTGTTTCGTAGGTCGTGGGTTTGAATCCCACCGCGATCAGAGTTTTTCTCTTTCCTTTGTGTGGGTTTGTAGGGTTGTATTTACACATATGCCACTCAAGGACAACAAAATTTCAAAATGGCCTTTTTAATTAAAAACGGTCACCCTTGATTAATCGGTTGATTTCTATTAGTTCGCTCACTCAATTCCATGTTTATTTAATGTTTTCATTAGAGTGTAAGCCTTGTGCTCGTGGAATCTGCACTATTTCCCAGTGAATAATGGACGAACGTACCTCGGACTTTGCACTCTGTAACATTGTCCACACTTTCTTTAGTTTCTTGGTTTTACCTGCAGCCTCCTCCTGGAGACTGGCATATTTTTCCTCGATGTCAACTCTTTCTTGCTAAGGAAACCAACAGTTTACATGTTAGAACGATAATGATGAAATTGCTGATGATAATGATGATGGTGGTGATAAAGATAGGGTCGGTCAGGGTTTACAATTTAATTTAATTAAAATGATATCAATGATGATCTCCCACTAAAATACTATTAATAATGACCTCCTTCTCTTCAATTAGCTTTTGTAGTTCTTTTTCTCGATCTCTCCTCTTTGCCAACTCCTGTGCAGATTCTTCCAACAGTTTTTCTTGTTCTTGAGCCTTTTCTAGCTACAAATAGTAATACCAAAATAAAAGGCGTTAATACAGAAACATCCGGTGTAAATTGAGAAAAATTTGAGAAATGCAATACTGCATGACAATTAAACCGACATCAGGGGCGTTTCTTGCATATGTCATTTCATATTTTTTTCTTTCTCAATTAACGTCTTTCGTTACAAGTTTATTTCTTGTCCTATCTTGGGTTTTGCTCTAAAAGTACTTGAAGTAGATCAGTTTCTATACTAAATAATTCTTGTTGCATCTTGTGTCAAAATAAAAGTGTAGAAAGATGGACCGACGATGCGAAATGTTGAAAGTGAAACCAAAACATTGCGACGAATATTCGTTTTAAAATAATTAAGAGAAAAAGTGATACATCTATATAGCACCTTTTCCACATGGATATGCTTTAAAGTGCTTTACAATGTTCAGTTTATATCCCTAACGCACCAGTGGCACAAGTAGACGATTTTGGCAGTCGCTTCAAACCGTTCCATGTATGTTGTTTCTCATCTTACTGACCTTGGAAGGATGAAAAGCTAAATGAACTTCAGCGAGAAAGAAGGTCACCAAAATATTTAACCCTCGACCACGCCGGGGATCAAACCGGAGGCCTCAGAAATGGGAGGCAGCTCTAGATCTTACCACTGCGCCAACCCCTCCGCTAGTAGCTAATAACAATACTTGGTTTAAGGTAAGTTCACTTACCAAGTTCACCCCGCCAACAATAATCTTGCTTTCAACTGCTTTAAGCTTTTCCTGAAGTTTTTTGTGTTGTTCCCTGTTTCGTTCATTTGAAAAAAAAAAGTTACAAATCAACGAATATCTTTTTACTCGGGCAAACAACCTTTCCCACCGTAGCAGCAGACAGTAATTTAGCGCGAATGCCGCTTCCCACATATACTTTATTCTTTCCCAAAGAAAAACAAAACCAGTGTATCCTAACTAAGAATCAATCCTTGAACCCTCGCGTACAAATTCATAGGATTCATAATCCCTTTTCGGGCTTTCCTTAAGAAACAAAAAATCCCTTTTTGAATTCAGAATCCGGATTTAATTAGAATTTTTCCCAAAGAAATGAAACTTTAGTATTTGCAGACTGAATATCAAAGATAATGGAGCCGCTTATGGTATAAGAACCCTTAACACCACTATACCTTCAGACCAGTTGTAACGGATTGCTAAATAGTTCTGACTAGTGGAAATCTACACAGGTATAAAAGAACCCTCAACACCAACGTGCTGTATCTAAGCATTTGTGACGGATTGCTAAATAGTCCTGACTAGTGGAAAGAGCCCTCAACACCACTGTGCCTAACCAGTTGTGACGAATTGCTAAATAATCCTGGCAATTGGAAATCTGTACAGACTTCAAAAGAACCTTCAGCACCACTGTGCCTAAGCCAATTCAAAGACGGATTGCTAAATGGCTCTGACTAGCGAAACTCTGTACAGACTATAAAACTCACTCAGCATCTTGAACTTCTTTCTCTCTCTTCTCCAACTCCTGGGCAGCTTTATCGCGTTCTTCTTCAGCAATGTCTGTTTTCTGTTTTAGTGCGTTCTTTTCTGCCTCAATCTTGGCTTTCATTTCAGCAACCTTTTCTGGCGGCAAGGCATGCTTACCTAATAGGAATCAAGATCTTCTATCAGTTGTTAGCAAGCACGGCCAGGTCAAAGTTCGATTATGATTACAGTTACGCATTTATGTAGAAGTTTGCAACTTGGTGTTGTTGAATGAATGAAGGAAAGCGCTTCTCAAGTTGAGTGATCAGAAAAACTTCTTAGTCACTGATGGGATTCGAACGCACAACTCTCTGATTAACGGTAATTTGATGAATAGAATCATTAGCATATATCGAGCTAGCAGATGCAAGACGTGTGTCAAGCAGGAACAGACAAGAACGTATCCTGTGACTCAGCTCCCCATGTGAGTCTCTGTAGCTCAGTGGGTAGAGCATCTGACCAGTAATCAGAGGGTTGCAGGTTCGATTCCCATCAGTGACTCAGAAGTTTTTCTGATCACTTAACTTGAGAAGCGAATTCCTTCATTCTTTATAGTTACGTATACAGGAACAGAACAAGTACCCCCTAAGCCGAGAATTTCTGCCCTCCCTCCCCCCCCCCCTCCCAGCTCCAAGCTGATACGTAGGGAATACTAAGTTCGATTGGAGAGTGATTAGAGGGTTTCATTCAGTTCTGTCAGTGTGGGTGTGCTGGGTTTTTTTTACATGTATCATACTGTATACTTCACAGCTGCACTAAGATCTCAAAAAGCTGACCTGTGGTTTTGAAACTTGCATTTCTTCATAATTTTCATCACAAATGCCTGCTAAGATTAATTCATAGGGTTGCAATAAATCTTCAACTTCAAAATTCCACGCTTTTCCACAACAAATTTCAGAGTTCAAAACTGAACAGAGAAACGTTTCAGCCTGATCCTCTCTTGCCAACCGCACCTTTCTTTTTGATTAATCAATGCATAAACTACACGAGTTAAAGGCACAACAAGAAATGATTTAATAACTGTGAATACCTTTTCTGTGTCTATGAATCTTCCTCTTTACCATGACGCCATTTTCTTCAACCTCTTCTTCTTCAGACTCGCTCTCCTCCGTCAACTCTTCACCAGCTATAAAATCGTAAATAAAGCAGCTTTAACAACAACGACAGATTTGCTTTTGTAATTCAGCAATAACGCATGACATGAATTATACAATAACATTTACGCAGCAAGTAACGTGACGGAACAGGAGGCATAACATAAAAAGCAACGTAACCTAACAAGTAGCACATTATAACAAGTAAAATAACAAGTAACCTAACAAGTAACATAACGTAACAAGTAACATAACGTAACAAGTAACGTAACATAACAAGTAACATAACATAACAAGTAACATAACATAACAAGTAACGTAAGATAACATAACAAGTAACGTAACATAACATAACAAGTAACATAACATAACAAGTAACGTAACATAACATAACAAGTAAAACGTAACATGACAAGTAATGTACAATCTCGTAACAAGTAACGTAACATAACATAACAAGTCAAACGTAACATACGCAAGTAATGAAACATAACATAACAAGTAACGTAACATAACATAACAAGTCAAACGTAACATGAGAAGTAACGTACAATCACGTAACAAGTAACGTAACATAGCAAGTAACATACCATAGCATAACAAGTAACGTAACATAACATAACAAGTCAAACGTTACATGACAAGTAACGTAACATAACGTAACAAGTTACGTAGCATAACATAACAACATAACAATAACTTTGAGCTTCTAAGATTTTTTCTACCACTATCAACCTCTCTTCAGGGCAATATAATTGTATAATTGTAATCTAGCTTACTATCCTGGAGTTGAGCCCTCAGTTTTTCGATTTCCTTCTGGAACTCTCTCAACATGGCATCTTTGGGGTCTTCATTTATCTTGGCCTTGTTCTTGATATTCTTGGCACGGTTTGCATACCTGAGTTGACGTGTTTCCAGATAAGTTCGAGCGATTTAGATGAAAAGCAAAAGCGTCCTAAGCTAGTTGAACTGAAAGTATTGGTCTTCTAGAGGGGAATTCACCAACACACTACTTGTCACGCCTTGAGTTCAAAGAGTTAAAAGGACAGAAAGATTCAAATTAAGCAGCGACTCTTCTTGGAGCAATGATTGCAATGGGAGAATGCAGTGAGATACACCAAGCAGAAATTAATCACGTTAGACGTCCAGTGCTTTCCTTTGCTGTGTCAGTTAAGTCTGGAGACTGTTGTACTGCTCAATCGGCCAGGGGTTTTAAAGCTGTTATTCTCGAACTAAATGAGTTTAGTCACTCACGCGACTATCACGCATATAATACACGCTATAGAGATTTGCTTCGTCCGCCTTTCTCCAAAACAACCAAATATCAGGGCTCCTTTAGATTCAGCGGTACAAATATTTGGAATACTCTTCCTCTGGACCTAAGGAGAACTCACGATTTAACAAAATTCAGACTGGCCTAAAAAGTATCTAAAATCTTGACGATAAATTTATTTCATATCAAAACTGTATCTGTATGTATGTTTCTCTCTATATATTCTGTAATAATATATTTTTTTATTGTAAACATTTTTCTCTTTTTTCTGTCTGTAATCGTAAATTCATTTTAAACAGAGCCCCATTCAAAACCAGCTCTGCTGAACTGGGCACCTCTGTCTAAATATCGTTGTAAATAAATAAAATGAACATTGCTACCAATAATCAAGAATAAAATGTTGGAGGTTAAGTTAAACAGCACAGAATGAATTACCTGAGTGTGCTAATCGATTCATCAAAGTTATAGTCTGCTGGTCCAATGTTTGCTATCTGTTGTAAAAACACAAAAGAGGAGAAATAAAAATACTTTATTTGCCGTTTGGAAGGTCCTAAATTGAGAAAAACTGTGCTAGAGGTCTTGTGTAAGGACCAAGGCCAGAGGCCCAGGTCCATACATGTATAGAACCAGGGCACAGTTTATCTCAATACAGATCTCCTGACCAGCAATAATGTTTTTATTATTACCCGGTTTTTCCTCTCATTTTATAGGAAAAGATGTATGTTCAGATTGACCACGGGTAAGATTGTAAAACTCCGCCCACTCACAGAACCAATCAGATTGCAGGAATTGTTTTATCTTGCCCACTCGTATGCCTCAAAAAAATAAAGTGCCTTTATTATCACACAAAATGTGATGGAGGCACTATGCAAATGGAGGTTCGAATTAAGCACTCAAAAAACGCCAGACATCTGTGCTGTCTCCTCATTTTGCTCTAGTCAAACAAACTAACTGATTCATGAGGAAAGCAAAGCTAAATCCTTTCTCGAGCCTAAGCAGCTCATAGGCCTGGCGCTTATCTCTGGTACCGGTTTTAAGTGTTAAGTGGATGAGAGGCTTTGACTCTCCCTGGATAGAACACTCATCCACTTCAGGTTAGCCCCCAGCAGAACTAGTACTCATTTACACAGCTGAGTTGACTGGAACAAAGTCAGGTAAAGTGTCTTGTTTGAGGCCACAACACAAATGATCTGACCAGGGCTTGAACTCACAACCCTAGGATTATGATCTGAACACACTTGGCCACTGTGCAACCAACAACTGATGTCAGAGGAAATGGCAGTCATAATTAGATCAATTAAGCCTACCATCACAGTCTTTGAATTGCCACCAAGCGAATCCTGTAGTAGCCTGGTTAACTTAGAGTTTCGGTATGGAATGTGGGTGCTCTTGCCATCCACCAGTGCTGATATAACATTACCAAGGGTGGATAACGATAAATTGATTTTGGTTGCCTCCTTCAGTCTCTGTCCTGTTGCCCCAGTCTTGGCTTGTCTCTCAGAACCCTGAGGCGTAATCAATTGATACAAAGAATCAGCATTACAGAACTGGATTGAAGAAAATAGTTCAATAAAAATTGCTATTTTCTTGGAAAAAAAAGCACCGAGTCAGTAGGTAACTGTTTGAACAGATATCTTAAATTAATAACTAGGGGCTGGTTGTTCGAAAGCCAATTAACTTTAAACCAGGACTAACTCTTAACAAAATCTATTGGTTGTCATGGTAATCCTGTACTTGGGGTAATCTTGGCCCAGGGTAATAAAGTACAAGGTTGCATAATATAATTTATACTATCAGTATTCATTAAATTATTTTTAAATTAAAATTATTTATTTTCTTGCATTTCTTAAGTACAGAATTGGAGTCAAATTGAGTGAGCACTATTAAAAAGTTTTCCAAGATCAGCGCAGATTGGATTATGTGATGGTAAATAGCCAAAGAGGCCTGCCATTCTGTTTTATTAAATTTCTTAAGTTTTCAAAATCTACTGGTACTTAAAAAACGACAGCTAATATTTATCTAGAACCATATTTCAGCTTTGCTACACTACACAGTCAGTTTCCATATAATATGGTAAAATCAGTATATATTTTATGAGCTTAGAACCAAGACTGAGCGAACCAATCAGAACACTGGAAAATAAATAAATGCAATATTTTAGGTTGAAAATTTAATCATAATGGTCAGATATCTACAGTAGATCATATCAAGGAGATGTCGAGTACTTACAGCTAGATCAACCATATGAAGCTTGCCCATATGAACATGGTGTTGGCCATCAACTCCCTTCTCACTGCACTCTACAGTGATGGTGAAAATTGCATGGGAGCGAGATGACCTCTCATTCATGTTTGTAGCTCCAACAGATCCTGCATATCAGCAAATACACTGTAAGATTGTTTTGCATCTATATCATAACCTTGTTTGAAATCATAAATTGACTAATAGAAGAGGGAAGGAGCAGGTCTTATATACTATCTAAAGTGCCTATGAAGTGAAAAATTTTGTTGCTTCAGTGGATAGACCTTGGTAAATGAGAAATAGCAGTGAAAACATTTTGTCAAAATCTTTTATGGTTCTTGAATTATTAATTAACATTTAAAGTCTTCAACTAACGTCATGAGAGGTTTCGACAAAATATTTGCATTTTTTAAAAATTTGCTACCAACTGATAACCTTTGGATGAATTCAAGTCAAACTTGGACTAATTATGTAATTTATCTACCTCGAAATCAATCAGCAGCCAAACTTTGACATAAAATGTCCAAAGGTTATGGATTGACAGCAAATTTATATAAAATGCAAATTAATTTTGTTTGCACCACTCATGACGTCATCAGTTGAACAACTTTAAGTGTTAATATCTCAAGATACATAAAAGATTTCAACACAGTTTCTTCACTGCTATTCCTCATTTAGCAAGGTCTTTCCACTGAAGTAACACAATTTTTCACTTCATATATACACTTTAAACATACTGTAACAGTAAAACATTTTGGTTCCACTTTAAACAAGAACAAAAATTGTACACATATAATTATTAAGGTTGGTAGCCCTTTCAGCTCAACCAGTTTATCAATGCTTATATAGTTCATACAAATGATCATATTCTGAAAAGTATGGCAGTTGTACATTTTACCATGACTGACAATACATTGCAAACTTTACACTGCTAAAAGAAGCTCAAGGTAACTATTGATGAAACTTTTCCTTGTACTAACAACACTATGTGTGTTGAATTTGAGGTTTTCAGTTCCTCTCTTTGTATAATTTTTTATGCTGGGCAATTTTAGATGTTTATGCAAAGGGTTATTATGGGCAAATCTTCTGCAAACTCATGGATTGATGACATTTGGTAATTAATGAGAATATAGGATTTACCAAACATAGCAGACTAGCTACTAAAGATAAAAAGCTAAATTCTCCTAAACTGGTTGTATATTAAATATGTGGTTGGGAGAACTTTAAAGCAATAAACCATTCAATCAGCATATTTGGGCCTCAAAGAGTTAAAAAACAAGATTAGCACAATCACTTTAATTGCAACTAATTTACTGCCGCCTGGTTACCCCAGTTGGTAAGGCGCCAGTCTCTCATGTGGGAGGCCCGGGTTCAATTCCCAGTGCCAGACCTTCACTCAGGGTCTTAAAATAATTGAGGAGAAGGTGTTGTCTTTGCTCTGACATCTGCAAATGGTTTGACCTTCGCATCTTCTCGGATAAGGACGTTAAACCGTAGGTTCTGTCTGGCAGGCCTTGAAGGGGACCTTGAGTCCTATTGCCTATTCTCTCATGACTTCTTGAGTCAAAATGTTATAAAACAAATAAAACAAAATAAAACAAAACCCCCAGTTTCTAATTCACATCAAAACTTTGTGTAAACATACTGTGGATTGGGAGACAGTTAAGTTACCATGAAGTAAATTGGGACTGTTTCAGTGACAAAAATTTTTGATCCACTAACTTAAGTAAGAATTACTGAATCAACTTAGTCTTACTGTTCTTGTTTCCAAGAGTCATAGTCCTGTCCATGTCATCAGCATTGTTCATGACATACGCAGAAAGATCTTTAACATAAACCCCAATATCAGGGCGCTCTTTGACCTAACATAGTAATAATTGTTGGTTTTTAGCAAATAATATAATTATCCAAAATAATGGTAATTACCATACAACTTGAGAGTTTAAAAAAATTTGAATTAAATAATACAAATTATATAAAAATAATATACAAACACCAATGCTCTTGAAAAATATTTATTCCAAATTAAATTATTATGTGTTGAATTTAACGAACAGTACTCAAAAACATTCAGATGAAGAGCCACCTTACAAAGGCCATTACTCATTAGGAAACCAAACTGTGAAACTTTTAAAAAACCAAAGTTAAATATTACAACTGTTGTGTTATCCTAATTATTATTACTTCTAATAATATTATTATAATTACAATTATAAATTATAATTTTATGACACACCTCTAATGGGGAGTTCAAATCTTTGCCAAGAAGATCCCTAACATTTTCATTGTAGATTTCTAAATATGACACCCTAACAAGGAATCTGAAAGAAATAAACTTCTGATTGTTATGTTGAGTATGTGCAATCCTATCTCAGCCAGATATTTATAATATTTTCCTATGCACTGTAGGAATCACATTTCATGTTATGAGAATTGAGCTTTATAACATAATTTGGCACCGTCACAAACTTCTTGATTTGAAAATTTGAGAAAAGTAGTTGAAATTGCAATACAAAACTGGAAAAAATGTATAATTCACATATTGTTGCTGACAGACTGAGTGTAACTCTGTCAAATTTCAAAGATTATTTTCTCCCAACTAGCCTACAATATTTTGGTCCATGTTGCTGTCTCAAAATCACAATTTGTTTATAAATTATGTAAAGACAAAAAGCAATGAAAACTATTAAAGAATGAAAAAAAAGAAATAATTACCTACGCTATTAGTCTAAACCATACATAACATATAATTTAATGTACAAATCTCTCCCAAATAACTTAAACCTTCAATGGAAATAAAAAGAAGTTCTTAAAAAAATTGGGTTTTATATTACATCTGATTCAACTATAAATCAAGTAAAATTTAGATTTAGGAGAGCAAAACTATTTCAAGGTAACACAAGATTAGTTAGTTGTGCTGTCAGTTCAAGCAATTGCATGAGTCAACTGCAAACAATTTTCGCTACAAATATCTAATGTCACAGGTGAAGGAAAGTGCTTCTCAAGTTGAGTGACCAGAAAAAATTCTGAGTCATTGACAGGAATCGAACCCAAAACCCTCTGATAACCGGTTACAGAGACTCATATGGGGAGCCAAGTCACAGGATAAGCTCTTATCTATTCCCAGTGGACACACGTCTTGCATCTGCTAGCTTGATATGCCCAATAGCCATATGCTGTATATGATTCTATTCATCAAATCTGAGAAGCACTTGGACTTTATTCTTTACAATACTGAGTTACTAGAACTTCTACATAAATTACCTAATGTCACCTTCTGCCTTAGCTATATGACCAAAAATATGAGCAAATGAATTGGGCGTAATTCCTCTAAGTTCCGGAACAGTCCGAACACCTTCCATTGTGAATGTTTTCCCGGTGCCTGTTTGGCCATATGCAAAAATGGTTCCTGAAAATACAATTATTGACAGTTAACACAAATGCTTAGTAATTAGATATAACATAGTTGATATAGCCGACTGGTTGAGAAACCATTGTGTAGGTCTTTGTTCCTTGTTTTCTTTTGTTTACTAGTGTTAAAGGTGCACAAAATATAAAAGGTTTTGAAATTTAGATCAACAAGTAGCCAGTCAAAACATTCTCGCTAACACCTGAAACAAAGAATGTGTACCCTCACAGTTTGTTCAACCTACAACAAAGCATCTCCATATATATGTTCTTTGTATTTTTCTTTTGAAATTGAAGTTTGCTGGCTTTCACAACCAGTCAACTATATTAACTATAGATATAAAAATTGAAACATTTAACCAGCCAGTGCAAAATGGTGAGGTAAAACATAACAAATGCATTTGAACCCATTGCAATGAATAAGTGTACATATAGCTATTCTATCCTCAACCAGTATACCAATAGCTATTTTCTCCTAAGTAAACATAGCTCAATAATACTAAGGGAATAAAACAGCCTCGATTGTGTTTCTAAACAAAAATAGAAATTGCTATGACGTAGCAGAGCATGAGAAAAGTGTTGAGAAGAAAACGAGGCTTAAGGCAAAAGGTGAAGCTTTGTTTTCTCTCTATTTTGAGTGTCTGCTACGCCACAGCATTTTCTATTTTTGTCTAGAAACACGAACGAGGATGTTTTATTCCTTTTAGAAAATAACCTCTCAAGTCCACACAGAAAAAATCATTTAAATGTTTTCATGTGTTATGTGACATCATACCATAGTTTCTAGTATTCGGTTATAGAAAACTGAGCTATAACCAATCAGAGCATGCATTATCTTGGGCTTATTTTCTAAAAGACAGTTAGTAATGAGAATATGGAAATTGATCAAAGACAGAAAACTACCTGTCCAATGATGAAAAGCAAAATTGTCAACTGAACTGGTATTACATAAAAAGCCAAGGCAGGTTGGGGTTTGAGTTGGTGTTAGCATCTTGAAGATTTGGTTTGATAGATTCATTACTTGTTGAGCACTACCTAATAGTTAATACTTAAGAATCCAGTTATCCCCCAAAAGTTTCTGACTGCAAATTTTTCCCAATTATCCTAAATACCAATCAGTTAACAAATGATGTTTTTCATGGTCCTCAGCGGAGG
>JAOBRD020333112.1:0-21101 GCA_027575215.2 Hydrozoanthus sils | reverse complement strand
ATTATTAACTTTTTTCTTTGGGGGTGGGGGGGGGGGGGCGTTGAGGTAAGCGTTGCTAAAACAACCTAGCGACCTTCTTAAAAAAATTACTGTCTTTTTAACAGGTAAACAGTTGTTTCATTAAATTAAGTTACATACTTTGTATTTCTTGCTCAGTTTATGTAGTTCGATTGAAAAATTTGGACCCCAGTTTTATCGCTACTGCCTTTAGTTACAAAAAGGAGAATTTACCTTACAAGACAACTACATACTGCTTGAAATTTGATTGTTATCTAGTTTCTAATTTATAGTAATTGTAAAAAGTCCTTGGGTAAAGACCATAACAAAGCAAATAAGGATAATATCTGCATAGCTTTTTGTGGACTGGCTTTTATGTTTGTTTTCTTTTTCTTCTTTTTTCTTGTCTTCAACCTGCACAAAACACAACTGGGTTTAGAAAGCAAGTGAACAGGAAGCCAATTGAAACATTCTCTTTAGCACCAAGAATGAATAAGAAAATGTACATGGTTATAGTTCATCAAACTTGCAAGCATTTGACACGAGTTCGCTTAATCTGATAAAATCTAAAACCTTAAAAACGTTTTCATATGGACGAGTTGCCGGAAAGGAAGCTTGACTATCTAGGCTGACTCTATATCTATTAGCATGCATGTGCAACACCGCTGATTTTTCATCATCATTCCTTATCCCACAGCAAAACGTCAACACATGCTTATTGAACCTGCCTGTTTGCTCTGCCTTGTTTAGAAGGCCCAAGAAGGTCAAAACAGCTGTCAAGAAACGGCGGCTGCCAAAACTCAGGCTTATAGTTTAGTACAGACTTAGCTTTTTCTGACCCGTGCATTCCCGGTGGGGGGAGGGGGGGATACTTTAGTCTTATTTGGATATGGGGGTGCCGCTGGGGTTTTGGAATCCTGACCCTCTTTAGAACAAATCGATCACAAATATAGATCCTGTTTAGGATGACACTAGTGTTTTGGTAATATCAAGTGATAAAATATTTCATTTTTATTTTATTTTTTTAACCTCTTAATATATTATTTATACTTATTCTCTATAACATTTCATCAAACATGCTGCTTTCTTACGAGCAGTGCTATGTTGCATATTTTAACTGAATGCTGTCAAATTATAAGTGCTTTTTGATCGTCTCTCTTGTTTGTTGTTTTTAACAAATCTCGTTAACTTCAAACATGAAGTTTCTCGGTTTAACTTTCATTATGGCTGACAGAAATAAGGGGGAAGAAAGATCTCAACGTTTCTAACCATAGCCGTCTCCTTGAGAACTTTCCTAAAGTTTACTTAGAAGTTCTTGGATACGCATTACTATCCAAGTCACAAAGATCGCTTAAATATTATCGCCAGTGCGAGAACCGAAACCAAGGTTGCAGAAAATAGCTATCTTGTCTATCATAACATTAACTAAAATCTAGTGCCCAAGGATAAAAGGATATCCTGTTTAGGACAGAAATGCCTTGATTTATACACCCTGTTTAGGAAGGGGAGCTCAAAAACATACCCTGTCCAGCGGCACGTCCCCGTATAGTCAATATAAGGGAGTACCCCTGCCACGCCCGGTAATGCATTATCCAGTAACAAGAATGTGAAATATATGCAATACTGCCGATTTGGCAAATTTTATGCAAATTGATTTATGGAAACCCTGAAACAGCCTTACACTTACTTTGGGTTCCTGGGGCACTTCTGGTGTAACACTCTGCAAGGTGAGGGTTGAAGAGACATGTGCTGTTACTGTCGTAGCTGAAGGACTCGGACTAAACTCTGTGTTTGCGGGACCTGATGGAATAACAAAACCGTGTTTCTCGACCAAATTAAACCTAGTCAAACTTTGCTTCTCTTAATGTAAAGACTGAGTGCATTTGCTTTAAAATTACTCTTAGATGTTTTATTAATATATGTGTCTATTAGACACATACACTATTACTTTACAAAAAAAAGCAAATTTCATTCTAAATATTAACTCGAGTACAACAGTAGCGACGTTGAAGCTTAATGCACATTTAAAATGATCCCTTGATTTTGTACTTTAAATGTATAAACACGAATTGACAACACGGCCGCCTCGAGAACATACTTAAGCATGGTAATCTTGGTCACAATGTCTTCCTAATGCATACAATATTGTAATGATAATGAAGAGAAGTGTTTAAAAGAAAATACAGATTGAAAATGAGGATAATATGTCATTCAGTATGCAAGGCAGGTTGACAAAAAATCCACAATCAGTTTAACCCAGTGGTAAAAAATATGTTCAAAATCAACAAAGATAAGCAACAGAGAAAGTCAAGGTTTCGATCTAGTTTCTAGTTTTCTACTGAAGAGGTTATGTTTGACAAGAGTTAAAGTTTTTTTTTAACGTTTTATGTTTAACACACATCAGAAACAAACACCCACATTGAATATCACCATGGAGCTTGAATAGAAGGCACGGTCTCGTGAATCCAGCAGGAGAACCTTGTGGTTTGCAGGTAAATGCCAATCTGATGATCCTCCCGTCCAAATATGGAGGATTTGAGGCTTCGTTAACCTGCGTGAAAAAAGTAAAAGAGACATCAGTTTAAAAACTTAGAACACGATATTAAGTAGTTTTTGTTCAGAACTAAGAGCAAAAAAAATTTGAACACATATGCTCTGCACTCAAGCTAAAACTGCAACATGTTTAATTTTTTTTTCAAGAATACATTTAGTATTGCAATGTAGCTTCCACATCTCGTTCAATCTAAAACAAGATACTTCGATTTTTAAAAAAGAAAATGCCTGGCTCTAGAGCTTGAGTTTTGAGTTTTAAGTCTTTCTTAATTGTAAAGATTGTTTTTGAATCTAATCAAAATTGGCCAACTGATATAATAACTGTAATAAGAGAAAGCAATTTAGGTCTTAAAGTTTTTCTTTTGAGTACAAATATCTTTTAATGTCATTAGATCATTTAGCTTTAGAAACCATTCTTGTTGGTCTTTTCGTAAAATTACACTACGTTACACTCTAAAATTTTACATTTTTGACCATGAGTGCTCAATCTGTATTCTGCTTGGGAAAAATGCTTAATCCAGTTAAATATCTACAGGTTTCTCTCTACTTTAAGTTTAGACGTTTAAAGTGCTATTGAAGCGAAATCTTCAAACTAGATTAAAATATCTAAAATTGAAGTTTGACTCGTATAATTTCTACTGGGACACTTGTAACCGGTTTTAAAAATAAACTTTGCGGAGAATTTACGAAGACAAAATACCTATTTTAGAGACAAAGCTAAAAGCTTATTAGTTATATGTGATGTCACATGGTTTGAAAACCAGGAGATCAATCTCACTTTCCCAGTCCAATTCATTTCATCATGGCGAAGTTTGCATGGCTGTTGGCCCAGTGTCTGAGCAAAAAACCAATTGTGCGTTGTAAACGCTAGTATAGAGCAGCTTGGAGTCCTTTCAAACCATGTGACGTCATAATACACCGCCGTTGTAATTATAAACAAGATAATGTATAATTAGGTAGGTTTATACAGAGCTAAAAAGTTCCTTATAGAAATAAACCCCCTGTTAAAAATGGAAATATAATAATAAAAGCGAAACAATTATATATAAATCAGCAAAAAAAACACAAATTAAAAATTGTAGACTAACAGCTAACCTAACGGCTGACCGACTTATTAAATAACTCTCTAACCTACTAGCAAACTAACATAAGTAGTTTTTGATTTTTGTTCGCATGGAATACACTATTTTTTAAGCTTTTTCACAGACTTAAAAATGGTCTGGTAAGAAATTTTACCCATTAACAGTCGAATAGAAGTGTTGGAAAAGCCCTTAGAGCTATCAAAATACCAGTGACAAAATGGCTTCAGCAGCACCTTAAGTTGAAGGCCCTTGCTAACTCTAAAACATCAAGGCCATGTAGCAAGTACTCATACTTACCCATATTAGGGTAGAATTATCATCTTGTTTTATGATATTAAACCTGTTAGTTTCAGTTGAAGCCATCGATACCCACGTTCCATCACAGTGCAGATACCTCGAGGCAACGACGTCTATTTTACAGTCGCCTCCTGCTGGAGTAAACTTTAGTCTTTCGGCGTAGTTTTCTCTTTCAAATATTGCTAAAGAACTTGATGGTCCTGCTTCGCTATCGAGAAATATTCCGCATCCTATGAGACAGAAACTTGTTTAACCGAATGTTCTGTTACCATAAGAACGTATGGTATCAACTTATTTGTACAATAGCTTACAACAGATGGATATCACCTGGTTTAACGTTATTTTTATGCGAAATGTCTTTACATATAAATATTGTATCACGTGTGTCTGGTAAGTGTCTGCCTGTTGCCTTATTTGGTGTTAGTTGAAATGGCCCTAATAACCTGTACCTATAATGATGAATGTAGTGATAGAGCCAAAAAGGCTTTTTCTGAAAGAAAAAAAAGCAAGTTTAATCATTCTTTCTTTAATTTATTCAACTTTTAGAGAAACGACCTGTTTGGCAAACAAAAATCATTTGCCCAAAAATTTTAGAATCAAAGAAAAATTAAAAATATACTGTCATAGAGATACAAACGCTTAAATTGTTCTTAAAAATTTCTTGGATGACAACGACCTCGTGTCTTCTTTCTTTCTTTTGCATGTGGTGACAATTTTTATGCGTTTGCAAAATGATTGTGAAAGATTTTTGCAGAGAACTAGAGTTACTGCAAATTATTGTAACTAACCGAGGTGGGACAAGCCTAGCATTAATATAGTTTCTAGCTAACCTTCTTGTCTTCTAAAAGTTATTTCTTCTACGCATCTTCTCGAGCCATTTTTATGCTGATCCAGGAAAGCCGAGCTTGACGCTGGACATCGGCACTCACAGGAGTTTTTCTCGACATCATTTGCCCCAAAATTTCCGCAAGTATCTCTTGAACCAGTTGTATTGCAAATTTCTTTTGGAATTGTAAATTTGTCACCAAATACACCGAAGCTGCGTGTTATGTTAAAACTCAGTGCTGTAGTCTCGCTCACAATAAGTATAGCAATTACGATTTTCATTAGCAAAACACATTCCATGTTGGCTTACGTTCACTCCGTCGATAGCACTCAGTTATAATATCAATCACCGCTGAATAAGGTAGTTTTACGGTTAGGCTCCGCAGTAGGAAATCCTGATTTTAAGTGAATGGTTTTGAACAAATGGAATGGTTTCATTGGGGTTTGGCTTAAAGACTGTTATGCATCACGCTTGAGAAGGCACATCAAAATGGCCGATATATGTTGACGCCTACATAGGGAAAGAAACTCCATAATTCATTAATATCATATATTGGCGTAAAATAGTTCGGAAGTTGACAGGAAGGTAGCTTTTATCGAAAATTTACGACGTCATTAATTGTATACAGATGTCCTATAAACTATAGTATCTCAAGACACATGTTGCTGCGGCTATTCCCACAAACCCCTTGATGGATGTTTTTCCATATTATTGTAAGAAATTCAACATCATTCTCAACTTTATCATAACATTAACGATGTTAACACTTCCACCTGTTCATTACAGACTTATCAATAAAAAGCTTTACTGACTGGGGCGGATCTGAGTCGGATTGGGCCGGGTTTATTCAATAATATCATACATAAACAGGAAAATTGAAAAAGGCTATTACCGAACTTTCGGGACTGTAAACCCATGCATCGTAGATACCACCCCCCGCCCCCTCTTTCCCTTCCCAACCACCCCCGCATTTTTATGGTTTTAGAGAAACAAATTTCCACAAGTAACCTGCAACGACGTACTACTAACCCTCGCCCTTATCCATTCACTTCGTTTACGGATGTCATCACTTTCAACCTTAAATTTTGGCAGAACATTTTATTGAAAACACACAGTCAAGTGCTGTACTTGTAGCCAGAAATCTAACAGGTAACCTGCGGCGCTAAAATACCCTCATCTTCACCAGTACAAAGTAAAATTAACAGAAAACCCGCGGGGTTATGGTACGGAAAAAACGGAATTATTTACAGTCCAATTTATGGATAATATTTTGTAAGGCTTTATACTTTTTATTGAATCGAGCTAAATCGAGTAAAAACCCGCAATGCAGGGTTTGCCGTGACGATAAGAAAAAAAGTCACTCGGTGCGTGGTTACTTCATAGGTTTGTCTTTTGAACCCGTTTGTTAAATGATATAAATTTGAAAGCAGAAACTGAGTGTGCCACTTTAAACGAGACACGTTACTATCGCTAGTTTTTCGACACTACAGTGGTTTGGTTTTTGTTATAAAGGGCAAAGGCTGTTTTGGATTTGCAAATCTCATGTCATTTCTTATTTTTGAGTTTTTAAACTGCAAAACTGCAAAAAAAGAAAAAATATAGTGTTGCACATATTGAATCAGGTTGTTCTGACAAGTGTTAAACAAACATAAAACCAGAAAAAAATATTTCAAATCAAACTGAATAAAGCAATTTATAACCGAACTTATAGAGAGATTGAAAGAAAAGCAATACCTTTATAACATATGACCGCGGAGAATTAATTAGCCAGTGAGTGCCCTAGATACTATACACTTATTTATTTGATGTTTTTCTATATAGCTTGACTTTATAACTGAATGATAATCAAGACAACGAACTATAGCAGGAGTATTTTAGGTAGTTGACTTACTTCAAAAAGTTTACTTTGGCAAAAAAAGTATTTCCACGTGATTAGTATTGTTTCATCTTACACTATAATTTTAAGAAAAATGTAAATAGGACACTCGATAAAAATTCAAAAATTTGGATGAAAGAATGCTCATCTGTGTTTACAACAAACTCGATGCCCATACCCCTTCTTGGCCGAAAGCTTAACTACGGTAATCAATATAAACTGGTTCTTAATATGTGAAGGACAATAATTAGCACTGAAAGTGCCTTGGAGAAAAGTCATTCCCCCTTCAACAGTTGCAAAAACCTTGTTCATGATTAGGTTTATTGCAAAAGTATTTTAAGCAAATGATGACGTTAAGCGTGATTGGACTAATAAGTTTGCTCAAAAACAAATTTCTCGGTAGAAAATTATTACTAAATGCATAAAAGTCATTGTGGTTGATAGGACTTCATGGTGTAGAAAATAAAGTGTAAGCCCAAATGGGAATCAATTACCCACAGAGATAGAGCAATTTAAAATATTTATGCCCTTATTTCAAATTTGCTTTCTGAACATGACCTGTTATAATTATATGTACTTGCAATTCAAGTAAAAAACAATTACTATAGAGTTACATATCGATAAATTAGGTACGTGCACTATCATTATCTGCTATGATTGTTGGTTTTGGTGCTTTCCGGCGTAAAGGAAACTTAGCAAACACATACAAGACAAAAAAGCACGTTAATATTTTGTCGAACAGTTCTCGACAATTAACTAATGCAGATTCTCTATTAACAAAATTTGCAACAATTGAAGAGGTTCGTATAGTTTGCATCACATAATGCTAATTACTTCAACACAAAAGTTTCAAAATGCATGTTTTTAAAAATGCTTTCAAATAATTTAGATAAAATTACATGTTCACAGGCTTTCGTTGAATCGAAGCCTGCAATCCATCTGCTCCATTGATAGTCGGCTGTTTTTAAACGTTCTAAATTCATCGGTGCTTTACATAGCTAAACCAATTCTCAATATTGGTCCCAAATTACTGACAATTCGTGCATATTTAGATTAGATTCTTTCCATTTCCTTTAACTTTTTTGGATATATACTTCCTTTTCTTAAGTTTGATTGTTATCAAACGATTTGTAACTTAAGGTATATTTAGTTGACATGCACTAAAAAACTGGCATGATTTCACTACTATAATAAGTAACTCTGGAATTTTCTCATGCACAATATTAGCAATCAATTGTTAAACACAGTATTTTGACAAATATAATTCTAAAGAGGGGCTGTCAAGTATTTAAATTTTTTCATATATTGATACTTGGTCGCTAGATAGCTATGTAGCACGTGAGCCAGATAAACTAGTCAAGTTTTAGAGCACCGTGATTGTAACGAAACCTCTATAGTCACAGCAACGCGCAGTGGTATAATAACTTTACAAATTCATGAACAAAAATTAAACCCGTCTAAGACACAGTTCATGTCTACCTTTAAAATCTTGGGTTTTTTAATGTAGCTCGCACAATAAGAATTTTAATCACACCACGGTATACTAATTGCTGCAAATTGTACGAAGATTTTTTTTGTAGTTTCTAATAGCAAAACTGTTACAAATAGGCCTTTCTCACGAGGACATTTTGGGCCCATTCCTTCGCATATACTTCGTTAGCCTCGGCACCAAAAACGAGACTGCGCATGTCAGGAATTAACAAAAGAGCTTTATCCTAAATGTCTACTGTAGTAAAACGAGCTGTTGCAATTTGGAAGCCATGTTCCAAAGGAAACGCTTTGCATGGCTTTCACCTAAATCAGGATTAGAAATGGCCAGTATATAGGCCTTACACATAACGTCTTAAGCTGCGTAAGGAGGTCAGAAATGTTAATGATATTAACTAAATCACAAACTCGAATACAGGCAAGTAGGGATGTTTTCAAGATTCTAACAAGATCGTCGAACTGACCAGGCTCACGTAAAATTAGAAACGCTAAACATTTAGAGGTGTCTTCAATTTCCCTATGCATGATGAATTCTAGGTACTTTGTAAAAGAATGAAACAGCATCACGCGTGACAATAGAAGAAAACGCTATAACCGATGGGAATGTGTTAATAGTGTAGCCTGTCAAGCGTTTTGAGCTTATTAAGTGCTAAAAACAATAAAAAAAATCCGTTCTCGAGCCTAAGTGGCTCATTAGACCGAAGCTTATCTCCGACTTCCGTAGTGTTAAGTGAATAGAAGTCTTTAACCTCCCAAACTATATTGGCTGAAATAAAGGGTGTAAACTGCGACTTAAATAGGTTGTATTTAACAAAATCTGGAGCAAACAATATAAACACTTACCGTTTATTAGCTAATCATCAACTCTCAAATTAGAATTACCCAAGCTCGTATATACAGTATGCACACACATTTAAAGGTTAAGCACCCACCTCCAATTTACTCATTTTTTTGAATGAATCAAGACAAAGTGAACCAAGACTTTGAAATAAGAGCTATTTTACTCTGACCTCCTGCTTGAACCTAGATTTTAAAGTCGCACACTTGGATTTACAGGAGGTATAGTCTGTTAATTTTAGGCGATTGAGCACTGGTTTGTTCTGAGTCTAGCTAGGCCAGATTAGGAATACGTGCTCCTTCACTTTTTCCATTAGTTGAACCTTGATAAAAATTGTTCTGAATGGATTACAATATTCACTAATAATAATAATGATAATAAAAACAATATAATGATTGTGTTTTTTTGTTGGACTGTTCAACAGATCTTGTTTGAAAGTTACCTAAGCTTGAGTTGAAGCGACCAAGGAGAAGGTATTTCTTGTGTAAGGAAGCAAAGACCATGTTCCCTGATCAAACTTTTTGGAGGTCAGATAGATTGTCATTAAAGAATAAACTTTATGTACTATAATTGGTGTAATAAGTCATTAACACGACACAATCTCAAATATTGGTATTTTGGCAATCCACTTAAGTTTTTATTTTATTTTCCAGAGGTTGGCTAGATTATATTAATTCCCGTTACTGAATTTTTGTTAAGTAAAACAGTTTAATGCTGTATCGAACATTTAACATCAATGGTAGTTAGAATACTAATTGGCATCATAGAAAGAATCGAGTTTTAAATTTCACATCTTTTATATTATTTTCGCTACGTTTCTGACATTTTCAACTTTTAATGACGGTATTGCTCAATTCCTATAATAACGGTTGAACTAGTTCTCTATTCCATAATAAAATGACTGTTTTTGGTTGTAACATTGTATTAGAAAAGCACGAAAAAGTCAAAATATAAAAACGCATCCTAAAAACGGTTACCTTGGCAACAATAGTCTCCCTAACTGCATTTTTTATTTCTGTTTTCCATTAAATCCACCGTCCGGTTCGAGTGTTACGGACAGACCATTAGAAAAGTAATGGGGGATGGGGAAAATAAAAAAAAATTAATACCTGCAAGGTCGTTTGACTGAAAAAAAAAATCGTGCAAAGAAGAAAAAAAAAACAATGCAGGGTGAACTGCACTGTCAGGCTGACTGACAAACTGCACCCGATTGATATTTAGTTAGCTCTCTCTGAAAAATGGCCAAATGTGCACTTTAGAAAAGTTAAATTTCAAAATTTCCCGGTGGAGCATGCCCCAGGACCCCCTTTGGATACTTGCACTTTCGGTACTCGATAATGATAGTCGGAGCATTACTCTCAGCTGCTTCACCGGGCCTGATTGCGCAGCCACTTTGTACACGGCAGTTTCATTGGATCTGGTAGACTTATTTGGTTTATCCTTTCTAAAGTCAGAAAACGGACATTCTTCTTTTTTAGGCTTATTCTGATCCTCGTGTGGGTTCAGGGGGACGAAGAACACGAAGGGATTAATACTGTTCCACAGAAACAAATTATTATACTACTAAACACATAAACTTTATTCTTCATTAGTCGTACTCGATGACCGCTGGTAAACGTGTTGAGTCTAGTGCGATGTGTAGTCAAACTGTCGATAAACAAGTGTTTATGTGTTAGAAAATGGAATGATATCGTACTGATTAATTCTGAAATTTATACTCACAATTCTGTAACGTTCCTTGGCTGATTAACTCCTTAAGATTACAGTCGATTTAAATGGAACTTAAATTCTTCCGTAAATTTGTCTTTTTCCCATCGAAAAAACCCCCAAGCGAGCACATGTGATGTTCATTTTCTCCCAGACTCCGCTCAGTCCTGACTCATTGGCCGCAAACATGCCAGTGATTTAATAATAAACTTAAACGCGTGAAAAACACTCCTCGTCAGTGCAGCAATTATGGGTGTGCACTAATTGAGGCAACGAAAACAATATTATCTAATAGAATAAACTAAAACAGCTGTTCAGAGGCATTTACTGTCCTCTCAGTTCTCTGATCATATTCCCCATCTTTCGTCTTGATTCGAACCTTTTGCACCAGTCCATCCTTGCCGGGGTAAGTCATTTCAATCAATGCCATGACCCACTTGGTCCTCTTTCGGTTTGGGTCCACCTCAATACAATACAATACAATACAATACAATACAACACAATACAATATAATACAATACAATACAATACAATACAATATCTTTTATTTTGAGAGGGTAAAAAACCTGTTAACTCTCTGAGAGTTTTCTAACATATGGCTCTCTAAAACTACTCAAACAAAATAGCAGTCACAGTAGAGTCAAAAGCGGCACGTAAAGCAGCAAAGATCCTCAAGATGGCTAACAGAGTTTAGCTTGTTTATAAAAAGCTTTTTCAGTTGAGACTTAAAAGAAGTAGCGAGTGAGGTAAGAGTGGAGGGCGAGTTTAGAAGAGTTCTTAGGAGAAGCTTTGTTTCGGAGGGTAGATCATTATACAGAACAGCTGCAGTGTAGCAGAACATGGCTTTGCCAGAGTTGGTTTTAGGCTGAGGTACCACCAAATTACCTGATGTTGCACCTCTAGTCACGTTTGTACTATTCAAAAGAAAAGGAAAGTTATTCTTTAGACATAAAGAAGCTTCTATGTTCACAAGAATATCAAAGAGAAGTTGTAGTTTTCTGTACTTGACAATGTTGCACACGGGGATCCAATGCAGTTTTGAAAATAACACGACAGAGGGAGTGGAGTAGTCAGCTTGAAGTATTATTCGGGCTGCGTGTTTCTGTGCACGAAGAAGGCACGAGAGAAGTGTTTGAGAATATGAAACCCGGGCACTAGAACAAAACACAAGCTGGCTATGGATACATGCGTTGTAATTGTGTTGGGAGCCCTCTCGAGTAAGGTAGGGTTTTATTCTACGAAGTAAGGAGATGCGGTTATTTAGTTGATTGGAAAGACTCTCAACTTGCTTTTCCCGACAAAGGGTGTAGTCAAAAGTTACACCCAGTATTTTAGCTTCCCACACTTGTTCAACAACACGATCATTGATTGCAATATTGAGAGATTGGGTTGAAAGAGTACCAAGTTTTCGTGGAGTGGTGATCAGCATCAAAGGACTTTTTTAGATTTATTAAAAGAAGACCGCTTAAAAGACCCTGGACCATATTGGAGAGTAAAGTGTCACTAAGGTTAACCAAAGCAAGCTCACAGGAACGGAACCGCCTAAATCAAAACTGAAAATCCGTGAGGAGGTCGTGCTCTGCAAGAAAGCTTAGAATCTAGAATGAACATGACGTTCAAGAATTTTTAAAACAGTTGTGATAGCACAAAGAGGGCGGAAGTTGGAACGATCCAGTAAAGAGCTTCTTTTTAACAAGGGCGAGACCATGGCAACTTTCAAGGCATCCGGGAACACGCTAGAAGAGAGGTTACGATTCAAGAGTGCTGTCAGTGAGCTTGAAAAAGCAGGTGCAGCAGTTTTGAGGAAGAAGCCATCTATCCCGTCTAAACCGGCAGCCTTGGTCGATTGTAGTTAACTGTGATAGGTGGGATGGCAAAGAGAGGTGAGCCGGCAGGGAGTTTGGAAGACACAAAATTTGAGATGTAGTCCAAATTCGTGTGCATCGCCAAGATCTACAGTTAAGGTGATATTTGCGAAGTAGCTGTTAAATTGATTTGCTATTTCAGTAATGTTGCTCACAATATTTCCGTCAACTCTTAAATGGCCTGGAAGATTTGAGCATTTTGCGGGACTGATGTTACGGATAATTTTCCAGAGATGGAATTTTGGGTTGTCTAGATTGCTCTATATTGCATTGCGATAGAACGCACGTTTAGCTCTGCGGATCGTACGAACCACTTTGTTTCTAGCGGGACGGTATGCAAGCCAATTTGAGGAGGTATTAAGATAAATGGCTCTATTATGTAACAGGTCTCGCTCCTTAATGGCACCACTTATTTCAGGGCTAAATCAATCGGGTGGTGAGGCTGTTTGACGCGAAAAGACTTCAAAGGTGCGTGCGTGTCGAGAATGCTATAGAATATTTTGTACTATTGTTCACTTAAATCGTTAAACACCTCGACTGCACTCGAGGCATAATAATTCAAGTCTTCAATGAAAGCCTCGGAAGAAAATGATTTGCGCGAGCGAATATGCAAAACCTTATGGCCAGAGTGTTTAAAAACATTACTTCTGGATTTTAAAGTTACAAATATTGGTAAATGATCCTTTAAAGACAGCGGAATTGTTCCAGAATCTGAGTCTTTCTAGGAAACAAATATGTGGTCCAGGAGAGAGTTCGAAATATGTCTGGTTGCTGCGCTGGGTCTTTGATTCTCAAGTAGATCGAAATTGAGATCACCGAAAACTACTGTAAATAAATTCTTGCAGTCAGAGTGAGATAACATTTCCTCTAAAAGACAGGTAAAAGCAGCATTCGCCGAAGGAGGTCTGTAAACAAAACAAAACAAAACCAGCATGACTTAGAGCGGAGAATTGCAGTTCAAGCCAGAATGATTCGATATTCTTAACTTCCAGATATCTACATCTTAACACAGGTAGATGAGAAGGGACAAAAATCAGTAAGCCCCCGTCTGCTCCAGTAGAGCGATCTTTGCGAAACAAGTTGTAATGATCGACGGCCAAGGTAGCATCTGACCAGGACGCATCCAGGAATCACTCGCTAATTCCAAGTATAAAGTTTGGTTTTCCATGACAATGAGTTGTCACTGATGTTAGTAGCTCTTTTACCTCATCCATTTTGTTCATAGATGGCAAATATTGTAGTGATAGAGGGTCAAATCCTTTTTTTGACGAACAATTTGTATTGTAGGAGTTTCAGTGTTTTGTGGTACAGTAGAAGTCAATTATCATTTGATATGATAATTGCCGAAACAAACATCACATCGCAGAGATCGGTGTGTTTTGCCAAATATTCTAGAGCATTACTTGCAACTGATCGGTCCTGGGTTGACTTGAACATTTCCGCTAGGAAGGATTTTTGCAATTTAAACGTAGAGATGGACGTAGGTGAATGGCTAAGTCTAGTAGAGAAGAAACACCTACGCTTACTAACTTCGCATCTAAGATGGCGTCCACCTCCCTCAAGGCAAGGAACACTTGGTGAGCGTTTCGTAGTTACAGAGCCAACGGAAGTACCCCAAGCAAATTGCCTGTGAATGCTTTCTCTGCCAGTTGACTGTTGAGCTTTAAAGATTTGTGGTACAATAAGATTAAAAGTAATTAAAACACAAATACTGTAGAGCGAGAGCAGGCATGACTTCCCACCATTACCGCCATTCATACAGGCGTTCGGCTCAAGAACTAAATCTCCAACCTGTAAAAGGTTCTCACGAGTTCGATACCACTTGTTTCTGGGCAAAAGAATCGGTGCAAAATACTTTAGCCATGAGGCCCAGAACTCGTGGACCCCATTTTTTACGCTTCTGATCAAGTGTCTCGGGTTTACTCTTGGTTCATGATCTAGTTGTGGTTGATGGTTGTGTTGGTTGAGCAGAATGTCATTTGGGGTAATTGGAGGAGCCTCCTAGTCTCATCAGAACTAGGATAAAGGGGGCGACTGTTAACCATATAACTAACTTCACTTCTACTTTAGCTTCTTTCAGGGTCCTTCTGTTCTGTCTGATGTGAAGTGGGCCAAACATATTCATGGCTGTGTTTGAAAATGGCGGCAGCGCTGCCGCTGCTCGTAGTTTTGGTAGCTGACCCAATACCTGCTCATGGGGCTTTTTTCGGAGTTTTCTTCAAGTGAAGCATTTCTTTACTAGACTTTTCGACATGTCACTAAGCCCGATAATCCAATACTTCTTTCTTGCTTCATACATTAGACTTTTGTACCCACAATGTCCGCATATCCCGTGCAAGTGTTGAAGGAACAGCATGACAAGCTGATGATTTCTTGGTAGTATTTCTTTCTTTCTTTCTTTCTTTCTTTCTTTCTTTCTTTCTTTCTTTCTTTTTCTTTCTTTCTTTCTTTCTTTCTTTCTTTACTAAAATTTAGTACCTAGGAGGTACCATAGAACAAAGATAATAGGACCCAAGGCCCTTACAAGGATCTTTTTCCAATGGGCAGGACAACAGTAGTGAGAAAACATGTTAACGACAAAAAGTTACGCACAGGACCAAAATCTGTAACTACACAATCTATAGACATACGTCTATAACTACACAATCTATAGGCGCGCCAGCAAAAAATATAGGATGAACTAACAAGTGCAAGGTGAAAGCAGGTTAGAGCGACTACATAAGGGACAGGCTACACGCTATGAACGGATCTTTTCTGCATCAATTGTTCCAAACGGGGCGTATACGCAAAAAAAGGAGTTACGGAAGGTGGAAGAACGGGCAGAATTAAGACGGAGGTCGAGAACAGAAGAGCCATGGCGAGATGTAGATGAAGAAAAGTTTACAAACTGAAAAATGTTGATAGGGATTTCACTTTTGAGACAGCGGAAGAGGAAAAAAAGATCAAGATACTCATGGAAATAGGAAAGAGGCAAAAGTTTAATATATAAATGTCTAGATTTGTAGCTAAGTTCCGGATTCTGCATAATAAAGCGAGTGGCTCTTCTAGATTACGCATGAGGTAGAGTAGTGTAAGTGGGTTCCTCAGATTTTGTGGGCGGGACCGTATATCTTCAAGACGTCCATGAGCTTGAACGATTCCATCTTGACCTCGTTCAGCAATTAGTTTCCCATAGAGAGTCACGTCCGTCTTGGGTTGACACCACTGGAAGAGCTGTGTCTTAGAATTCTTGAGTTCTTGTACTATCAAATAGCCTTTATTTTCCTCTTGGTCACGCGAAGTTTGGACAAATCGGAGCACATAGGCCAAAACTCTTCTTAGTTTCTTGTACGTGGAGCAGCTTTCCAGGAAGATATTGAGAACTGGGTTGTCACTTTCCTTTCCTTATGCATCGACAAGGATCATTTCTGCCTTCACGACATTGGTTCTTTGGTTGTCTGTATTTTTCCCATCATTGTCTTTCTGTGATGTCTTGCTCTCTTGTTCAAAATCTCGACAGATACAAAGGGCCTTAACTCACGCGGTGGTGTTCGTAGGCAGGAGAGGACAATTTGAGGGTCTACCCAGAACATCTACCCAGTTAGCAAAATGTAATGCTTTGCAGCAAATGACATACATCCTCAACTGGGCCAAACACCCTAACAGTTCAAGTCTTGGTATTGTCTTCTTCTTTAAGGGGGCTACAGAGACTTTGTAATGACTGGAATGCAACTGTAGGTCCCATCGGAAAGTTTCCATCGCAAAAATATAATTGTACCATATCCTAATTCGCCTCCATCTGAGAATCCATCTACTTGAGGTTGACTTACTTAAGTTTCCTGTCGGATTTAAATATGAGGAGGTTGTTAATGGCTTTTACATTCTCCTTCCATTTCTGTTGGTGAGTTTCTGGCAGGGTATATTCCAGTCATAGCCTGAAGTCCAGAGTTCCTACATGTCAATCCTGAACTTAATGGAAACTGGTATGACGAGCCTAATCGGGTCCAAAGCTAAGCTAGTAGAGATGGCAAGTTCTCTTAGTGAATTCTTGCGGAATACGGGACACAAAGTCTTTCTTCAGGGAGAATTTATCTCTCGTTTTGTCTTACCTATTTCCTAGAAAATTAGTAGACTGTTCGCCATCGAACTTGTCTATTTCCTCTTTGTTTGAGTGCCAGACTTTAATATGGAATTGTCCCTTTCCAAGTACTTTGTCAATTCCGTTGGTCACTTAGCTTGTACAGCCTCTTTGACTGTCGGTTTGGATCCATCGATGACATCCACATAAATGTGTTCGTGAGTTCCTTAGCTGCATCTGGCAATTCATCTTCAGAGATTTTTGCCAGGCAATTCATGGCAGTCGTGGCAATATCGGGAGCTGGTTTGTCTCCAAAGTTAAGGCGCTTCCACTTGTAAACATCAGCATGGCCAGTATCTTTTCTCCTCCAGAGACGTCTGTGGTACACCTGATCACTTGGATGGACCCTCACTTGCTTAAACATTTTAACGACGTCGCCGAAATAAGCTACTTCATCCCATCGCCAGGCTGTTAACACATTTGGGAGGCAATTGATGTAAATCGGTCCTTTCTCAAGATGATCGTTCAATGCCAGACCGTCGTGTCCTTTTGGTGATGAATCAAAGACAAGCCTGACTTTGTGCTCTTGTCTGGCATAAAATCTGCTTGTAACGGCAAATGCCATTGTGATTAATTTGTTCGGGAGGAAATTTTGCAACAAAATCTTCATCCAATAACTTGTGAACCTCATCATCGATTGCTCCAAAACAATCTTTCCTTTTGAATGACTTCAACAGAGTACATTCTTTTCAGGGCTATGTCATAATTACTACGCCTTGATGGTCCCATCTCTTTCCATGGGATCTTTATCTCAATTCTTCCATGAATTAGGGTTGTTGACTGATTAAGAGCTGTAACAAATTTACTTTCTTTAGAATGCTATTGCTGCACGAACGAACAGAGTTCTGTTGGTTTTACACCCAAAAAGTCTTGTTGCACCAGCTTACAGAAATCTTCGACAATAGCATTTACACGATTGACAGATACCAACTGAAACAGGGAGGGTTCAACTGAGTCTACCGGGCTTAACAGAAACCATTCAAAGCAGTTTTTCTTTGCTATGGGTTCCCCTGTCTTCCCACACAGTACATGAATGTCTATGAAAGCATCTACTAAATCAGTTCCTATTAGTAGGTCGACGGTACCACCTGCTGGATAGAGTTTTTCTGACACTGCCTTTACATGCGAATAAGACTCAACAGCTATGCGTGACAAAGTCTTAGTACTGCTACATGTTTTTTGCACAGTGTACACCTAGCTAGAAGGTTTTATGCACGTCATCATCAGGAGGGACTGCAGTTATTTCTATGAGTTTAGACACACCTGATCTTTTTTTTTCCACCAGCAAGATTCATTCAAAGTTGGGTCCGGGTTCCTGTAAGTCCCAATTTTCGTGCGACTCTTTTTGACAAAAGACTGGTGTCGGAGCCATTGTCTAACATGGCAACAATTTCAAGAAGTTCTCCTTTAGTGTCTTTTATTTTGACTCTTTGAACTGGGCAGACACCTGTAATCTTTTCTGATGTCTGATTACCTTTTCTTTGAATGTTATTATTTGATGAAGTTGGGCTCTCTCGGCTAGGGATCTGTGCTTGTGTATTCATCTTGAAGTTATTTGAGGAGTTTGGCTTTGACGGACTTGGGTCTGCGTGAATGGATCGGTGATGGTTTTTTGAGCATTGACTACATGTCTGGCCATCAGGTTTTTGGCAATCTTTTGTGTGATGAGAACCAAAAAAAGACACTTCCTACATCTTTTGTGTTTCTTTACTATGTCCCATCTCTGGCTGACTGAATGAGTCTGTTACACTGGACAGGCACTCAGTAGATGTTTGGTAAAGCACTCCAGATGGAAGGATTCAACATCTAAGGCTTCTCCGAAACTGTTTGAGCTTCTGTGACAGAAGCCTTATTTTTCATGATCACCTTGACTGCTGATCGAAGGTTTGCCTCGAAATGAAGCCAAACGATTAGATCGGAAATACTCTTTTCTTTCCTCTTCCATTGCATCTCTCTGCCGAATTCGCAATTGTCCCTTGATTCAAGCTTTGACAGTAATTTGGACATTAGGAATGTAGCTTCTGATGTTTCTTTCACGGGGAATGAACTGTCTTCCATGTCACTGACAAACGCAGATATGGTTTTACCGTATTTAGTTAGGGACTTTGTGTCGCCTTTCACGGGGTTGTGGCCGTATATCTGGCTTAAAAGTTCATCCATCAGTTCTCGCTTATTACTGAACTCAATGTCTAGAATTTCCCATGCTTTGTCGATATCCTCACAAGTTTTCACTTGGTCTGTCCTCCAGGATTCACTGGGCAAGGCTTTTCTAAAATGCTTAAGCTGCTCTTCTTTATCTTGCTGATACTTTGACATCCAGTGGTTAAACTCTTTTTTACAAACGGGCAGGAACTGATAATTTTTCTAAGCCACTGTGGCCCTTAGATTTGGTTGTTTGGTTTCTGCCATACTTTTTATTGCTTCAGTCATAGCCTGTGTTGTAGCGAGTGTTGTATTATGACCTGGGCTAGAATCATGGAGGTGTGTGCATCTTTTTTATCTGTCTGCATGTTTAGTCAGAATTTCGAAATAACTTCTCTTGACCTTTTCGACTATTTCGATATTTTCTAAAATTCTCTCACCATCCTTATCAATATTGTCTTCGATAAACTTATCAGCAATTAAATCTAACTGTTTTTTTCATAGCTCTGTATTTCGTTTCAACCTGGCTGAAAATGTTTTCCAGCAGTTTTGAATCGGATTCAACATCATAAGTACAGTTGAATTCTTCAAATAGTTGGTACTAACTTCGGACCGCAAAGTCCCTTTTTCCCAGAAATACTTTGGGGTCTACTTTCGGTGATATATTTTGGAACAGGAATTCACAATGTTCTTCACTAATTAAATGTTCCTTTGAGCTTAGGATTGCTCAGCCCCGCCCTGAAGGGTTAAGTTAGGTTAAGCCCCGCCTTAATACATATCAGAAATTATAATGTGACACCTTGATTATTGAAATGAAGATTCTGGGTGAACACACATCGAAAAATACAACTTTCTTGAAACAATAAAGTAGAAATAAAACATAAGCAAAAGATATCAAGTAGAGGGTTTCACCCACAAAGAAAAAATCCTGCACAAGCACGCGTGGCGGGTGGTCAATGCCCTGAACCATTACCTCAGTCTTGTTAAATGTAACGACACGATTTATGATAAGTTTTTATTTCAAAATCGTTATTGGGTGGATTTCTCATTAGAGACAAATCTGATAGCTGACGTCACGAACTCGCGTGAAGACCAAACTGACTGTTTAAGAGTTTTTCACGGGATTAAGTACCGTTACCTTGCTAAGTTGTGAGTTCTCTTTAGTCTTTTGACTCGTTATTTGAAGAGCCTACAAATTTAGATCTATCTTATGTGGCTTGTCTTCCCGATAAACAACTTCCGTGCGGCCAAGTTGTTTTGGTAATTTAGTCTAAAGATCGTACTCTCATCAAAGTGTACAGACATATCTAGACTGTCTGGTTGACATATAAAGAGATACCTGAGCAAATGAAAAACAGAACAATGCAAGATAACAGAGAGGACTAGAAAGAACAACAGAGTAATGGGTAGAGAACAGTAGAAAATCAAATAGCACCTCTGTAAAGAACTTTCACCATTGAAAATGGTACCAGTGCGAGTAATCTCCTATTTGAGTTATAGTTGTGATCACAAAAACCTCCTTTTACATAAACCTGATGGTGAGACCGAACTCATTACACTGTCAGTGCGAGTAATCCCCTATTGGAGTTATAGTTGTGATCGCAAAAACCTCCTTTTACATAAACCTGATGGTGAGACCGAACTCATTACAAGATTATGGAGAAAAGTTGGTCAGTATCTACAAGGATTAGACTTAATGGGTTGCTAGAGCAAAATGTCGTCTGCGACGAGAGCCTCTCTGATCATGGTCTTAGTGCAAAAACTTGCTGGCTGAATACCTTGGCATCAGATCGCACGTGAATGTAGACGTCATCTTCGTTGTTCCCGAAGGCATGTGCTACATGTAGAAGCACTGATGAGAAGACTATTCCGAGCAGTGCTGGCGCGAGAACTTTAGGTAAAGAATGGTGTTGACTTTAGACCGTTGTGAGCAGACAGTACTGTACATATCCGTGTGGAAAAGATCACGTCGATGTGGACCTGCCAGCCCTAAGGCACAATGAGATTCGGGAGTATATGCAAGTTGTTAGGACATAAAGTTGCTCCAGGACTACTCTAGTTAGGATCTTGACCTCTCAGCAGGGAAATGCCCTCATAGCGGTTAATGCGGTCACTTTGTTGTTTGATGGTTATGATCTTGGCGTAGCGCCAGTCCTACTTCTACTGAACAGAGTCCTCCCTCCAGACCAGTATGACTAAATCGGACAAGTGAGGGATAAGTAGTAGTTTTAGTAGGAGTTAGTAGTAGTAGTAGTAGTAGTAGTAGTAGTAGTAGTAGTAGTAGTAGTAGTAGTAGTAGTAGTAGTAGTAGTA
>JAOBRD020333006.1:0-21110 GCA_027575215.2 Hydrozoanthus sils | reverse complement strand
AAACTCACAAAAACAAAATTCCCTCAAAATCTGCTGCCATTTTGTTTTTGCAGCATCCACCACAAGAACATAGTGGGTATATTAAGTTAACTTATTTCGTTGAGGAATGCATCAGTAATTACTGTATGACATTGAAACATTGGTTTGTTATTAATTTTGATATTCATGAATAGTGCGATTAATTTTGTATCACTAAAAATGGTACTAACTACTATTAAGTTAACTGTGACCAACTATTCCAGGAACCAATTCTCTTTGCTACCAGTGTGATGGAAAACATCAGGTATGGAAAACCAAATGCAACAGATGAAGAAGTGTACAGGGCAGCTAAACAAGCGAATGCTGATCATTTTATAAGGCAGTTTCCAAAGGTTTGTTGTTTCATATGAACAGTTAATATTACAACTGGGTCAGCCATCTAAAAGACCACTAAGACCTTTATTTAAACAGCATTATCTTTACATTTTTTAAAATTAAAACTAAAAATGGTAAAGATAAAGGTACCATTGTTTAATGTGTTATTTAATATTAAATTTCCCAGCGAAAATATAATACACGAGTGACTCCATTGTCCTACTTTACAACGCATGTGTTCTGAAATCATGTGATCAATATAATTAATCATTATAACTTATGCTAATGCATGTTAAATGCTAATATATCTTCAACATAAAGCCACTTGGTAATTCCTTCAGCTATCAGAGAGTGCTGTCAATGGAACCCAATGGTGCTCCTGTTACTTCTTCAGTCTGTCAGTGCTCTGTTTTACAGGTATTCAAAGCTACAGCTACACTGGTCAGAAGAGGGTTGAAACAGGTGTGCAGTTACTGGAGTTCAAACTGGGGACCTCTAGCTCCTAAGGCTGTACACTAACCAACTGAGCTATTATACCTGTGATTTGCATGCATCGATCCACTCTAACTGTTTTTGGTACAGGAGAATTCAAATTCTGGAGAGTCAAAATACTGCAATCAGTTCTGTACTTTAGTATATAGTAATTAACTCCAGACAAGGTGTTTTTTATTTATTTAAACCACTTGTTTTGACAATAATCATGTGCAATAAATACATTTTAGCCTGAGTCTTAGCTTGTGTTATTGTTTTCTTTGCTACACAGTAATAGTTTTTAAAACCAAAATTTGTAAAGTTGCTTTGTTAGTAGATTAATTATGTGTGACCCAACCTCTTTGGAATTATTTATTATAAACAAATATCTTATTTTTCCAACTTAATTTGATAACTTACAAGTTAGAAAAACATCAGCTTCAATGCTAATCTTGCCTTCATCATGAATGATTCTTAACTAATACTATCTTTTTTCACCAGTTGAGCACTTGGTTATCTTTTTGTGATAGCAATTAACCAGCATAGTTATTATTTATTAGAGTCTGTTTTGTGTTCAGGGGTACGATACTGTGCTAGGTGAAAGAGGTGTAACAGTTTCAGGTGGCCAGCGGCAAAGGTGTGTTTACTTGATAATTAATCAGTTGGAAGACTGTTTTTTTAGTTTATTATATAATTTTAATAGTCAAAATAGCTTTTTCTCAAACTACAAATATCTTTAATTGCAATTACTTATAGGTCATTAATACATTTACTGGTTTATCATACTTGTAAAGTTAGAGTCTACATAAAATTAGGTCTTTACACCAGCTCAATCTATCGAACCTCAAAATTAAGTTCATTTTAAAAGGATGATTAACATTTTAATAACATAGCACACAGGCCCTAGGTTTTATTTGTAGTTGCATTCTGTTTGAAAATATATGGGCAATTACAAATTACAGTATTAATGACAACTAGCTAGCTAATCACACAAGCAAAAATCAAGATGTTGTGTTTACAAAATGAATTTTCATGCATGTTAAGTCTTAAAAAAACTAAAAAAAAAGAAATTTAAAAAGGTAATCAAATAAGTCTAATAGTTCTACAGTCCTCTGCTCTACCAACTGAGTTATCGCAGGGCTGTGAACGTGAGAAATTATTCATCGATACAACTAGGATTGAGTTATTGAAAGGGTCAAGATGAGAAAGGCTGTTCACTTTAACCAGTCATTACTGTTCTATTACTTCAAAAAGTGTAAGCATTTTTTAGGTAGTATTACATCCAATTCAAATTAATTTATAACTTTTAATAGCTAATATTAAGCCATAGATGATTTCCATGTGATCAAATTAAATACAAGCCGCACATGAAGCCTTTGCTATGATAAGATTAATGATAATAATGATAATAATGATTATGGTGACAATAATGATAAGTATGATGACTATGATGATGAAAATGATGATGATAGTGATGATAATGATGATGATGATATTGATGATGAAGATAATACCTGTCATAGGATTGCCATTGCCAGGGCTTTACTTAAAGATCCACCAATACTCATACTAGATGAAGCAACAAGGTATGTATTGAGTACCTGTAGTTTGAATTTCTCTCTTGTTAGAAATTTTAATTTAGTTGGCTCAGTGTTACTACGTGTTGGTGATAGTTTTGATGAGTTATAACAGTAACAATAACTCCTGTTAAGATTTAGTGCAACACAATAAAGAAAATGATTGGCTGTATGAACAGTTCTTCACTTCCCTAGCCTGTGAGGAGGAGGTGCATTGGGGTGGGGGGAAGGGTTGGAGAAGGGGCAGAGGAAGAGGGGAAGCCCATCCAACCCCAGAACATCCCCCCTCCTCCCCAATATAGACCATTTTTTGCAGGCTATATGCTTCCCTCTCAATTCCAAAAATAAAAAAAGAAGGACTGCTGTTAGTTGAAACAGAAATGTTAACAAGTATTATAGCCAAAATAATGTATAGTAGGTACTCATTGGATTGTGAATGTATTGTACCCTTTGTTTTCAGTATTCATAGTGCTCTTGATGCAGAGTCTGAGCGAGTGGTCCAAGAAGCTCTGGATAGACTTACACAAGGTTGTCATTCATATGCTTTTGCTCTAGATGTCTTGAAAGTATTTGAACTAGACTGTCATTTAAATTAATAGTTAGTTTAATTAGTATATTTTTCAATTTATCTCTACACACTTTTTAATGTACATTTTACAATTCTTTTATAATAATTATTTAAGGTCATAATTAAATGATTCTGCTTCCAGATCGAACAGTGGTAGTTATCGCTCATCGCTTAAGCACTATTCAAGGTGCAGGTAAGTTTTAAATAAAAAACAAAAAAAAAACAAAGTTGTGGTTGCTGAATGTTATATAGCAAAAGTTTTTAAGTTTCGAAGACACAACCAAGACTATAGATCTGTCAGCATTCAATTAAACACAACTAACTCTGTTAGCTAGCTTTGAAAACACAACGAACTCTGTTAGTTTCGAAAACACATTACTTACTCTTTTAGCTTCCAAAGACTGCAGCTTACTAAGTTCCCTTCCAAAAACACAACTAACTTTGTAACAGTTTAAGCTTTACTCCAAATAATTCTTGTACAATTGCACATGAAAGCCCTTTAACAAAAGTAATGGTGGGTACGGACTTAGTCTGACACAAAAAAAACTCCAAAGTTTTAAGTTTTTCAACCCATATCGATTATCACTGGCAGTTGTATAGTACTGGTTCTTTCAATTTCAATTGATAAAAGATCATCTTATCATTTTAATTTTCCTCATTTCAATTGAAAATAATTTTTGTGTTATGTTAAACTGAATATTTTTTTAATTAACCCTGTTTGCTGTCAGTTTCAGGTATTATAAATAATTATATTTTGTCGTAAATAATTTTAAAACGGTGGTGTAATAACAAGCCATCTTTCAGTAAAAAGATATGTAGAAGTTGAAAATGGTTGTTAGAGTTTTGTATTCGTTTTTATTTATTTAAATGCTTTACCAACAAAACAAGTTCTTTGATTTTTTCAACAGATATGATTGTTGTTCTGTCGCATGGCAATATAAAAGAGGTAGGTGCTAATAATTTAATAAGTATTTTAAATTTTTACAAGCTTGGCCCTTACATTGCTAATGTTTACATTTAAAGTGAGTTTGACATTAAGTGTTTCAATGGCATATAGATTTTGTTACCCCAGTGGATTGACCTTGCTAAATGAAAAATACAGTAGCACTAAAAAATTTCATCAAAATCTTTTACGGTTCTCAAGATATTAACATTAACTCTAATGTTTTCAACTGATGGCGCCACTAGATGGACAGGGAAATTTGCTGCCAATCCATAATCTTTTGACAAATTTTGAGCCAAACTTGGGCAGATGATGATTAGCTAGCAGTTTTCTTCAGGATCATAACATTTTTTTACATCAATCAGGGCAACAAACTCAGTTCCAGCCCCCTTTTGTAAAAAAATCAAAATTTCTGCTATAGTTATTTTTGCAATAAAATGCAGTTCCTGTATGTGTCTGTACTTTTTCATCAACAGTTGGGGAATGATGGTCAACTCGATGGAGATTATAACATATTAATTCTGCTCTATAATCATGTTATACCAAGAACTTTTAAACATAGTTATTCATTATGATTTTAAGTTTGTTTTTAATGTGTGTGCTTATTACTTCCAACTGTATTAGACTGGCTCTCACCAAGAACTGATGAACCATCAAGGTCTATATGCAAGACTTGTTCAGAGACAGACTCAGGAAGAAATGGAAGACTGATCTAATTTATGGGTGGCAGAAGCAAAAAGTTATTGGGGGAGGGGCACAATGGAAATTGTAATTATAGTTTTTTTATAAAATCAAAACTCCTATTCAAGAGTTGCTGTTGTTAGCCTGAAAATTATTTGAGGAACATGCCCACCCCAACCAAATTATTTTGGGGGCACTCCCTCCCCCAGTTCCACGGCCCATGTAGTTCTCAGTTTCACTCTCAATGAACCAAGATAGGTTGCTAGTGACCAAATCATGGATAGCACCAGAGCCAATGGAATGCATTGTTTGTGATTTACAACAACTGTATGGTTAACATTTGATTCATATTCATTAATTGACCCTTTCAACCACGGCCAGTTTATCGACATCTACCTTCTCCTTACAGTGAATATAATTCATACAAAATAAGGCATTAATTTAGTGATGAGAAAAAAGGAATTGATCAAACTACTGAAAATGAAAATTTTCCTTAGCTGGTTAAATAAAAAATAAGACACAGTTTTACTTTAGAGAATTTACCTACACTGTCAATATTAATTTTGTTTCCCATATTCATGTAGCCCTTCAATAGCTCAGTTGAATGAATGGAGGACTGTAGATCTAGACTAATATTGTCATCGCTGGTTCGAATCCGGCTCAAAGAGTTATTTTTCAACTTTTTTTCTCTTCTATATGAACTTGTTGTAGTCAAAAACGAAAAACAATAAATTATGTATTTTGTGGACATAACAGGCGTGCATGAATTGCTCCTTACACTGTGACATAGCCAGATTCTCCTGCATTTTGCGGTACTTATAAATGCATTTTCACTTGATCTCCCACTGCCTTGCACTTTACAGAAATCTCCTGCATTTTTAAAGAAATTTTAGATAATAAAAAGTATACACCGACAACAGTCTGCTGTTCTTTTGTTCCTGACTCAAGATTATATGCAACATAAATTAACAAAGGCTGTGTTCTGATTTTTACTATCGTCTGTTAGGTTTCCATACAGCCTCATGTTTTTTATGGATACAAAAGCCTATGTGATAACGGTTGAGGATTGTTCACAGTTGTATGTATAAATAGGCACATATAGGAGATAATTTATGATGCAAGGCAATGCGAACACTAAAAAAATCGACAATAAATTCTAGCTCCAAAATATCTCCCACATTTGCAGTTCTAAGGTATCAGTTTGAATCTGTGCTTGAATTTGAAAGGGGCATTACAGGCATGCAAGTCTCACACTTAAAACTTGGCTCTCAATGGTGCACAAAGGTAAAAAAAACTTTAACATAGTTCACAACTATCATGTGTAAAGAAAATTTTCGTGTGTCTGAAGTTAAGGCAGTGAATGTCAAGTAACACTGAAACCGGTAAAGTTAACAGGAATATTTCAGACCGATACAGGTCTGGATGACTTGTCCTTAGAAAATTATGATACCCAACAAAAAATGGAAACCTCATGCTTCAAATGCATGGCAATTGGCCTATTTTTGTTGTCTTCTTGGGCAACATGCTTTAACAAAAATAATTTTATTGTCAACTAAGCTGTAGTTTCTGCTAGTGGTTACCCTGTGATGGATTAATAATAATAACAACAACAATAATAATAATAATAATAAATCAAAATAACAGTTTTATTGACACTCCACTAGATTATTAGGTGGCTCTTCTTTGCCAAAATTATGTAGTGTCCTTTCCAGTAAGGGAGAAATTCTACATTATTATAACTTTCAAAATGTGATTGACAAGACCAAATAATTGCAAGTTTTTTTATTACAAGTTTTAGAAAATATTTAACTTCTAAACTAGTCATTCAACTAACAATTTACCATAAACTGCATATATTTTAACACAATCGAAGAGAGACCAAATTGATGAGTTTTGTTTTGTAGTTATTATTAATTAGTGATTGTAATTGGATATTAAATTGTTGATTCTTTACCGTTTTGCCCCAAACCAACCTAAAAGTTTTGATTAATACAAATTGGTGGCACATTTTAGTTTACTTTCTAGATACAAATAATAACTATTTGCATGGTTCAGTTTTGGTTAACCTTGTAAAACATTTTTTTTCTGTTCTACTGATGCCCAATGACAACACCGAACTATATTAATTATAGTAAATACTGAAGGGATCAGTACATGACCAAAATGATGATTTGACTGAGTATAACAAAAAGCTTGGATCTTTCACTGTGATTTCTAAAAAACTGCTTTCAAGGACTTAGTGAGTAAGCATGTTCTACTACTGACACTTTCTGTAAATTGTAAAAACTAATTACTAACTTACAGAACTTCCTTCTTTTGTATTGAAAAACTGTTATCAACAAACCCAAAAATGCAGTGCTCAGTCATGTAATAGTTTCTTAACATTTGGACAATTTAGCTTATAAAATTCATTAGTTTTTGCAGAGAACAGTGTGAGTGCTTTAAGTACTCAGTAGTTGCTTAAATTTTATTCTAAGTACAATTTTGAAAATAGTGTTTCAAAATTTAGTAAAACCATTAATTTTCTGTACAATTTTTCAAGTGTCTTTTTAGTGAACACAATTATAAAATTTACATCCTCTGTAAATTTACAAAATCCTATTTCTAAACGAGAGATGAGTTTTGCAATGTTGTATGTTTACCCCTACGTTAAAACCTGTTACATGTATAATGCCCACAATATTCCCCACAAACTATTTAATTCTGCAACTTGTGTGTTGTTAAGATTATTGTTGGTTGTCTTTGAAAGAGGAAATGAAAGTGTTAACATTGTATGATAATGTGCCAGGAATGGTTTTGTAACTTGATGGAATTTATATCTGCCATTGATAAAATGCATTTGTGATAGTAATCTGCAGTGCATGTCAATAATCGAGAAACAATTAATAACAGTGATGACACCATCTAATATTAGTCACACTTTCCCGAGCTGATTAAAGGCCAGCATTAAAATGTCCCTCTTTTCCTTTGGAAAGCGTAGCTCTCTTCCACTTAGACGACAAGTCTCCAGCTCTTGACAAGACTTCTCTAGTTGGTGTTGAATTATTCCTGGCTTTTCCTGCTCTCGTGAAATCCAATCTAAAGCCATCTGACTTCTCATGTCATCATCAACAGTTCTTGTTGAATAATGAGCCAACACTTCTTGCCTTGTACAGTTTCTGTCCCTCATTGCTTTTAAACTGCCATTCCAGTGGAGAAGCTGGAATATCGTCATAAGTTCTTGAAACTCCAGCATAGTACGACCCTTGTTGGATTCTAGCATGAATTTGAAAGCACCAATACCAGTTGTGGGATCATTAGCATTGCTGGGAACTAAAGAATGAGTCTTTTTCTTGTGTGAACCTTCAGAAATGTGAGCCTCCTTCACAGCTTGCTCAATGAACTCATTGGTGATTTTCCTATATAAAACAATTCAAGTTAGAGAAACAAGAATACATGTACACTGCAAACAAAAATTTAAGTATTCAAGAAATATGGATCATTTGTACATGCAGTTCTTTAATTTTTTAAATGGATTCAAAAACTGATATACTATTATAATAAAGTTCTTCCAGTAACATGCCTTTAAATTGAAAATAGCTTTTTTCCCCACTGGGATACTGGTATAGGTGTTGTTACAGTAAACATCACAATTTCGACATGGTATTCCTGCTACTATTGAAGTTCTCTAAACTTTCAAAACTACTGACTGTATATAAATAAACAATAAAGTTATAAGACCTGAGTGCACAAATGGTCTTAGCTAGTTATTTTTTTCATAAAAATGTTGCACAGATGAATACTGATCAAATCTTGCTGCCAAAATGGAACTGTGAACCAAAAGGGGGCTTTAAAACAAAAATTTTGGACACCTCCCAGACTTTCCTAAGAATTTCTGGTACTGAAACAGCTTTCACACATGAATTTACCTGGATGGGTGTTCATTAAACACTGAGTTCATTAATGCTATCTTGGCTGCACTTCTCTTGGCTTCAGCTCGAGTGGGGCAAGCTTGAAAAGACCCAAAGCAACTTCCCCCTGGGAGAGTAACAAAACAAACATATGGTGGTCGTTGAGTGACCTCTGGTTCATACACCACAGAGTTACCACTTGGTGTGGTTTCTCCTCTTGTCTGCTTCATCTGCCAGAACTCTTGCAATGCTTCTATTACATCAACTGAAACAAAATTACTTCAACATATAAATTATTTGTATAATATCTTTGTAACATCTAGATACTGTCTGTATGATCGTCTTACCAGCGTGAAACTCAAGTAACAGAGTTTTGTATCAACATTCAAAAATTTTTATTCTTAACTTTTTAACATAACATCTAGATACACAAATTATTAAGACAATACATGCTATGCTTACTAAACTAGATGTTACCACAGGTAAAGATAATGCTGTCGAGCTATAAATGTAGGATACCCAGTGATGTCATTTAGAAATGTACTGTTAATGACCTCCACCCCTTTCAGTTCCAGCCAGTTATCATCTAACTTCTTACATAAAACAGGACATTTGATACTGAGAAAATGATAACTTGTCAAACACAAGGAATATATAAAATTCTCACAAACTTTTTGAATGAAAAATAGGGAGTCTAGTTTGGAGTATTTACCTATCCACTCATATCGAGAACTGAACTGCCAACATGATACATCGTTGAGAATATATGGCAGGGACAGTGCTTCCTTATTTGGATCTAGTTCCTCCTCACTTGGATCAATAAATGTTTGTACTTCATGTAATACTAAGCAACTGTCCTGCCAAACGACCGATAGACAAATCGCATGATCTGATCTACCCACTCAAATTGAGAACTTTACTGTTAACAACATAATACATCATTGAGAATATATGCTGTCAAGCGAAGCGAGACAGCAACAATTTTTCCAAGAATGTGCATTGGATATTATTATATGAGATGGTAAATAACCAGAGGTGCGTAGCGCCAAGTTGGCTATAAATCATTTTAAATTTCTTAAGTTTTCCAAACCTTGAAAATGACAGCTAAATTAACCATAATTATTTCGGTTTTGCCAAACTACACAGTCAGTCCATACAAGGTCAACTTGGTATATGAGCTGATAACTGAGATTAAGTGAACCAATCAGAACACGTGAAAAGCAATATTATATTCGAGGTAAAAAAGTTAATAATAACTAATAATAAGACTGCAAGGTGGAGTTTTCTATGTGCCAATAGTTAATGAGCCACAAGGCAATGAGTTGATTAAAAGATTAATAGAAAATGATAATGAGTCTACAGTCTCATTGTTATTAGCATAAATCAAGTCAATATCTATCACAAATACTGCAATCTGATTGGTTCCCTACTCGCTATCTATCAGGTGATAGATAGCATCTGTGAAATCCAACATGGTGACTACAGTCATGTGCACTTCTGGATTTTCAGTCCTTTCTGCAGACGACTTGAAGCTTCTAATTGGCAAAACAGTTCGAGACAAAACCAAGGCAGCCATGAAGTATGGTATAAAAACTTCAAAGGTAAGAAAAAAAACCAATATGTTTGTCTCGAAGCATTAATTTAGAGCAGATCTGCACATGTGAAAGGTATTTGGAGAAAAATAAACTTAGTTTATGAATTTATTATGATTTATTATGGTTCTGATATTTATTCTCCAGAGATTTCCGACTAAGACAATTAGAACACTCGCTCTTAATTTCTATTGGCTGAATGTATTTGAAGAATCAACTCATGACATTTCACAATGACAGGCTTCCGAGCAAATCTGCATGCAAAAGCTGTTTAAGCCAAAATTGTTTTAAGAAATAAAATTTGTTTGTTACTAAATTTTCTCTGGAGATTTCAACTAAAATGATTAGAATACTCGCTCTTAATTTCTATCGGCTGGACATATTTGAAGCAACAGTTTAAAAACACATATCACTCAACAGATTGCTGCAGATGCACAAGCACATCTACACAAGAAAACTGCTTGAATCAACATTAACTGTTTGAAGGAATTAAAACTTTTTTTATTACAAATTATTGTAGTTCTGTTGTTTATTCTCAAAGGAATTTATGCTAAAACAATTAGAATACTCGCTCGCTTTGCCCTCATCATTCTATCAGCTGATAGAAATTGCGAGCTCATATTCTAATTATTGTTAAGCAGAGACCAACATACTACCTTTTTAAATTGATTAAATTAAACAAGTGTATAAAAAGAATCCACCATCGACAGTTTTTTTTGTTTAAAAATACAGTAGTTTGGCTACTCACTGTTTATCACTCAATAGACAAAGAGTGGGCTTGTCAATCAGATCTACTAGTTACTCTGAAGTCCTTATTAATAGTGTATATACTATAATTATTTATTTTTAACTAAATTTCCACTCTATATGGGCCTTATTTGGGACTGTACTATTAATAGTTTCTGGGTTTTGGAAGCATCTCCATAGCAAGTTTTCAGACTATCAATATTCTTCTTCTGGGACACAATACTCATTTTTGACAAAAAACAGCACCCATCTCCAAGAAAAAAAGCTATTTGATTCATACTTATTTTCATTAATATTACAGTTTATTTTACAAACTTGTATTTAAAATCTTTTCACCCTATACTACTATTCCATTCTATACTATTATTAATTTTGAAAGATTTTTCGACTCTGTACAACTATTCTGCTCTATACTATTGTTAGGGACTTCAGAGTATTGAATTGAGACCAAATAATAACACCAAACTTTCTAAGGTTGAAAAGACACTACCATTGCTAATTACAATCCTTCTTGGTGGGCCAAAATAACCCCTCTGTTTCTCAAATACAGCTGGCAAAAGAGGTGTCTAATTAAATACAGCAGGTAAGTTTTGGTATCCACTTATTAAATAAACCCCTTTTGGTAGCTGGTAATTATATTGGAGGATAATGTCTGCAGCTGATAGATTGTCCAAAAAATGAACAATTGGCCAAGAAGCAAAGCTTCAAGGGCAACTATTAAATTTTGAGAACAATCTATCAGCCAAGGACATTATCCTCTGATATACCAGTAAGTCAAAAAGGGGTTTATCTATTTTATAACCCTCCCAATAATTTTTTCTTCAAAAGGCTTTGTGTACAATGAAAATTTCTCTCTTCTCAAAACTAAATGAAGTTGGATGGAATGTAAACTTGCAGTTTTAAGATTAAGATATTTTACAGTTCTAACTTAGTTTAGAGACTTGATAGGTTTAGCTAAGCTTGTTATTGAAACTGTTGTTTAGCGAAAGCAGACTCACCTTCAAATATGTTTACAGCTTACTTTGTCGACCTTTTTGTGCTGTCTGGCACTGCCTTTGAAACCAGGCATATTTAAAAATCTTTGTTCTTAGACTTGGCAAAAGGATTAATTTTCTTGTCTGTCAATTTGAACTTGTTCAAAATTTGTAAAATAATGTTTGTTGTTTTAATCAAAAATGGCCAACAAAATTGCAGGGCAGTTATCAAATTGGAAGGGGTATATTTGCTGATAACCTACTTCTGATTTTGTACCACATGATGAGTTTTATCCAATGAGATTGCACAAAAATTATTGTGTGGGTTATAATATATAATATTTATATTTTTACATTTTCTTATTTTCTTGTTTTGGATTTCTTCATATTCATTTTTTAAAACTAGACGCCCGTAAAGTCATTCACTGGGCTACCTGTTTGTCAAATAGCATTTATTTGTACTTCATTTTGGGATATATCAATGTGATTGTTTTCATAGTATATCACTGCTGTCTCTAAAGTATCCCATTGATTCATCAGATGCCGCTTGTAAGCTAGTAAGACATGATAAAACTTTTTCAAAGGCAAAGCAAGCTTTTTGCTGTCCTGAGTTCGACTCTGACCTCGCTAGATACTGATTGTTTTTTTTCTCCTGCAAAATAAAATCTTAAAAAACAAAGAAAGTTACCTTCTATACTTTTTTAACCTTAAGTGCATGCAATATAAATTAAAGCAATTTTACTTGAGCAAAAGCGGCAAGTTGATATTTTTCATGTTGAGCTTAGTGGTCACACCAGGCAGCAAGATTGTAGCTTAGTGGTTAGGGCATTTGCCTCAAAAGCAGAAGGTCCAGGGTTCGAGTCTGTAGTGGAAGCATCTTTTTTTTCTTTTTCCCTTGAAACAATTAATTTTTTTTTCTGTTTTCTTTTTTTCTTTTCAAGAAAAAAAACAACTTTATTTTAGCAGAAGTAAGAAATGGTATAAGCACATAAACATGATATGAACAATCTCGTATATTAAAATATAAATGTACTAGCTGGTAATTTTCATATTCTTGTCCAAAATACTGAAAAATTGAAATGGATAAGTGATATAGAATATTCTCAATTTCAATATATTTCAAAATCATTAATGCCCGAGTCAGGTTATAGCCTAACCTATTGTTGTATTTTATTTTCACTGATAGTGATAAATCAAAGTAAAATCTCAGCTGGTGACATACAAGATTTTCTCATGTCGACATCACAGTAACATTAACACAACTAAACTGATATTTCAACAACTACAACTCGACTATTGATTTTGACAAAATCAAAGAAAAGCAATTTTAATTAAAGTAATCAAATAAAATGTATAAAAATTACTCGCTTGTTCTGCCACAGAAATCCTTCTTCCGCAAAATCCAAAATGGCGATCGCAAGTTGATTTGATCACTTGTAGCTTGAACTCGATTCTAAACTTGGTGATTTGGGATTCCAATCTTATCTAAGCAAGTTCATTTAATTGCTTAATTATGAGTTTCTCATTTAGTAACTAATTTGCTTGCTTCAATATTTTCTTGAGTCTGCGAAACAAGCCATTCATGTTCACCCATGATCATCTTTTAGCCAGTTGGTCCACCCCTAACACAGTGTGCATTTGTAAATGATTTGTGTGTAAGAATCAGATTATTCCCAACATTTTAAAATTTCTGTTTCTTTCCCTCACCACAATCGAGCAAGAAATGAATCTTGTGAGTCCAGAGTCCCAAATATGTACTTTACTGGCGCTGCAAGGACTAATTATTGAGATCAAAATTTTGTCTGGTTGACGACAATGACAACCAAGGAAAAACAATTGGAGATTAAGACTGGGTTTACCACAGGTAGCCCAGTTAAAAAATATTTCTTGGGGAGCAGGTTCCTCTGAATAACCTTAGAGCTAGCAAAAGGAAGAACTGAAGGTATTTCTTACATTATAGATGCCTTTTTCAGTGAAAACTAAAAAAAAAAAACTAGACAATTGCAACTAGCAAGGAAAGAGAAATGTAACAGTTTGGATGTAAATAGAGTTAAAAGATCTAAAGTCTTGGTTCTACTTGAGAACTACGAGAAGGAAATGTAGCACAATAAACAATCTTGAAAGAAAAATATATAACTCTAATAAAATTCAAGAATTATTGAAGTACTGAAGATGACCCCAGTGTCGAAAACTTAAAATAATTTTTAAATTTGATTTTATTTCTTGAAAGCATAAACTAGTTTTGATTTGTGCTGACTGACGCCTGTAGCTGTGAATCCAAACAATCTTTGTGTTTGCTGCTGCAGAACTATTTTAAAAATCCTATTGGTATTGAAACATTGTTGGCATGACCCTGAAAATTTTTGAACTATTTACTTTCGGGAATAAAGGATAGACTACTCTGTACTATTCAGCTTATCGAGCTGTACGTATTGCTGTGTACACTTCGTTTTTGTCTTCATCTTCAGTAATTGCAGTAAAACACAGTCAATAAAAAAACCCGATTTTTAGCTAATCTTCTACTGACATCATAGACAACGCGATACAATATACATCTAGCTTCTTTTTAAAACTGTTGATATTTTAACAAGCATGTAGAGATTTTCTCGTAGTCTTAAACGCTTAAGAAATTAAGTTGTTTTCAGTTGAGCCACAACTTTCAATTTGTGAATTTGGATCAATCTTCCAAATTCACTGAGACAAACAAAGCTACCAGTGTCGTCAACTGGTTTCAAACGTAGGATCAGACGTTTGTGTGAAACACAACACAAAAAACCGGGGAAAAACAAATTGTGACAAAATATCAACTGTTACACCACGATATAGTTTTTAAACTTTGGGCTGCAAAGGTTTACTGGCCGGAAAGTAGGCTGAAATAAGTGAGCGGCAAACGTTTGAAATGCAAACTACAGAAATAACCATTATTCATTAAAAAACTTCCTTATTAAAGAATCTTGTCTAAACTCATCAACTAAGTTATTCTGAACAAACTATTAAAAGCCTACCTGCACCATATCCTTGTGTATGCTTTGCAAAAGAGTTCAATACGGCGTCAACAGCTTCTTTCAACACAGATTTTGCTGGATGTCGGCCATCGTTTGTTACAGACCCAAAAGGAACAGTGCTTGGGTTAGTCGCCATGTTGTGATGTTCACCGCCAATTTAGGTCGCGGCGTTGGTGGCTATTATATGAAACCAGGTTCAAAGGACAAAGACATCAGAATATAGCGAATAGCCGTCTCACATCAACTTGGAAAGTCCTAATTTTGAACATCAAGAAGATTTCGATGTGTCATGTAAATTATTAGTTTTTGAAAACGTTTAACTGCGCAAAGAGCTTCCCGAGAAGAGGACTGGGACAACAGCTCTGCAAGGGGGACTGGAAATGGGTAGAAAGTGAAAGTGTTTGCTCGAAGATGGCTACCGGTGTTAGTGGCGATTTTCTTTCCAACCTTCCAAGTTCAGACGCAGATGCTTACAGGTTTATTGAGCAGGAAATTATAAAGAATTATGGATCAGTAGATAAGCTTATCGAGCAAGCCAAGAAAGGCGATGCGAAAGCTCAGGAGGAAGTAGGAATGGGGTATTATTATGGGAACAAAGGGTTTGAAAGGGATCCTGACAAGGCAATGGGATGGCTCGAAGCCGCAGTCGATAAAGGCTACTGGTCATCACCCGCAACTATACTGACATTGGGGACACTTTATGACTTGAAAGATGAAGTAAAATACCAAGAAAAAGCTTATGATTTGTACCTAAAGGCTGCCAAAATGGGACAGGTGGGCGCGCAGATAAATCTTGCAGAAATTTATCGCTGCGGCGTGGAAGGTGTTGTCAATGAAGACCTTAACGAAGCTTTCAGATGGTACAGAATTGCGGCAGATGAGGAAGTTGAAGGGTCCATTCAAAGTAGTTCAATCGCCAAGATGTCTAGAGCAGCGACAATGATAAATCCAGAGCCAAAGTTTCGAGCCCTGAGACTACTTTACAAGTATTATTTAAAAGGCGATTGTCCAGAGGGGAAACCCCAGCCATTCAAAGCTGTCTACTATCTCAATAAAGCGGCAACCATGGGTGATCGACTGGCTCAGATGGAACTGGGAAAAATATACATGGATGGAAAGTGTAACTTGCCTAGGGATTTGGGGAAAGCAATGGACTGGTTCAAGAAAGCAAAAGAAAAATCCAGTGTTAAGGATGCAGATGAAATTCAGAAGGTCGGTAGTTTTAGTTACCTTATTGTCACTTACTTTTGTGAGACGGTAACTTTGCTAAAAGTCTAGATTCATTTTTTGCGAGTATTAATCTGGTGATTTTGAGAGTAAATTACACAATTGGAGTTTTTGCGAGGTGATCCCTATATAGGGCCCAATTTTTTTTAGTCCAAGTGTTTTGTCTTTGCCTTTATAACCCTAGACAGATTATATATTTACATAGATTAGATATCATTAGTGATGAATAAACTTTTAACCTTTCAACACACTTGTCCATAAAACTTTGAGTTTTTGCCTGTGCTGGACTCAAAACCTCATCTGCCTGGTTGATTCTAGGCTCAAATGCTAACCACTAGCCTAGTTGCCAAGTGAAGAAAAATTTGGCCTAGGAAACCTCGTGAGACTAATTTACAGTACTCACCTTGACAATCTGCCACATTCCATTGAACTTGATGGTCCGTGATGGTGCAGTGTTTTGGATTCCTGACACTTAGATTATAACAAATTTTAATGGTTCAAAGTTGTTTGATATAACTGACATTTACAGACAAAGCTCTCAAAGATGTAGACTGAGACTAAAGCTCAAGGTATAAATTCGTTGACAGGTTAGAAAATATTTTAAATGAGGGGGTGAAAGGGTCTTCAGATTGGCAAACTTAGCCAAAAATATTTTGGTCAGATTGCAGATTTCAAGAACAATTCCACAAGCTCTCTTGATTCAATAAATGTGATGTATCCCGATTGTAGCAAAAAAGTTGTCAGACTATGGGTCTAGCAGAAAAAACAGATTTGGCACTGAAATTGCATTGATTGGCAGATACTGTGCCCCCTTTCACAACTCAGTCAAAGAGTCTGGAAGTGTTTAGAAAACACAAGAGATGCAAGTGTCTCTCATTTAGGACAACAATAGTACAACACTGTATTGCAGGCCATAATGCAGCTGTTTCTCCCCCTGACCACTTAGTTTATAAACTTGTGTAATCCTAGGACCATGAGTTTGGGCCCCAGTCAGACCATTTTATTGTTTTCTTGAACAAGACACTTTACCTAACTTGTTCCAAGCAATGATTGATCTCAGTGAACCGGTTGGCAGAATATTCATTTCATCTGAGTGAGGTTCAAGAATCAAACATGAAGATTAACAAAGTTGTATTTGACAAATCTTTTAGTGATGTTTTAAAGTCCACAAAATATTAATCTCTGGTTCACATGTGATTATCAGCAATACAGTGTCCAAGCAATTATCAGGTTTGATTTATAATCCTAGGATTGTGAGTTTGAGCTCCAGTCAGACTAATGTGCTGTGTCCTAAAGCAAGACACTTTACTTGACTTGTTCCAGTTGACTCAGCTGTATGAATGAGTACCAGCTTCTGCTGGGGCTAACCTACGATGGATTAGTGTCCTGTCCAGGGGTATTCTGCTTAACAATAAAAAAACTGAAGGTAAGGGCAGGCCTAATGGGCTGCATGGCTCTAGAACAAATTTAGCTTATGACTCTTTTTTTTTCATTAAGCTTTTAGTGAAGTGTGCTGAACAAACCTCAACAATGGAGAAACCTTGCCAGGCAACCAGGTCAGAAAATGAAGCAATGGAGTCATTTAAAGAGGCATCAGAAATTTTTATGAACAAACTGCAACAGCAGGGGGATACTCATCCTTACGTAATTTCTCATCCAGTTTTTTATACTGAAGAATTTTTTTGTCAATGGCCAGATTCTCCGACCGCCCAAACCTACCTCAAGGCTTACAGGCTTGTAAAGAAGGGACTGGATATTCTAAACAACAGCAAATGCAGTGACCCAGCTGGTGTGACATATCTAGGTCAGGGTTTATACATTGAAAGTACAGTAAAGAGTTGTTTTGCTGAGCAACTTAATGATATTTCTGCAAGCATCTTTGCATTAATTATGGATACAACTGCCAAGAATGCCACCTTTTTTGAGGGCTTAGCACTTTTACCCATTCTATTTGGGGAACACAAGTTCAATGCTGAAAGCACATTAAGAGATCTGCAGAAAATTGCAGCCATAGAGAATGTTATACTTCTCATAGAGAAAGAAGAGCCAGACTCGCATGTCCCATGTGATCTTCCCATAAACTGTCCAGGGAAGTACAGTGGTTGGTTAACTTATTTGTATAAGTACTTAGCATCCCTTTATACCATTAATCATGCATTCGTTTATGGGTTTGAAGCATTTGAAAAAGCTGTCAAACTCTGTCCAGAAAATCATGAGGCAAAACTTGGAATGGCATATAGTCTTAATAACATCGCATTAAAGAAAAGAGGTCAAGAGAAAGAATATGATGACCCAGTTCTTAAGAAGCTACAAGAAGTTTCTGAAGCAAAGCCAGCAGACTCAAACTTCGCAGTGAAAGACAGGTTTAAAGATGTTAGTGCAGTATTAAAAAATGCTAAAAAATGTTACATTGAGTATTTGAATGAGGCACCAAAATGTGCCAAGAAGTACCCTAATGGGTTTTATCATCTTGCATCTATTTACGTTATGGAGTCTAACCACCAGAAGTTTCTTGAAACATATGAGCTTGCCCAGAAAGCAGAAGAGAATAGGTTACCATTTCTGCCACAAGTTGATATTGGAATAAAGCATTTGCATATGACAGCGTACACATTGTTAACCCAATTACCACCTAAACAGCTTACACAAAAATGTCACTACAGAGGCTGTAACAAGAAATCTACAGGAAAAGATTTAAAGAAATGCCCTTGCCACAATGCTTTTTACTGTGACAGGTAAAAACCTATCAAGTTAAGGGTATTTAAGAATAACTTGACCAATTGAATGGCCTAGTGCAATTTTAACAAGCCATTTTGTGTGAAATGAGCTAAATTCTCCCAATGCTATGAAGAGATAATATTTTAGAATGATGTAGGAGAGTTGAGAACTTTGAAATGCCATCAAAAGTCCATTACGTCATTTTTGTACTAGACCCTTCAATTATCAGAATGTATAACATTCATTTTGTTAATTTTTTGCCCAATTAATCTGTGAAGTGTGAAATTGAAATGGCTATGGCAAGAAAGGCTAGAAAGACTTTGGTTAAAAAAAGTGCATCAGTAAGTAAGTGAAATACTGATGGGTTTTGAATGGGCTTACAAAGGGGAGGGGGAAGGGAGGATTATAAAATGATGCAGATCGACAAGATAAAACATATCTGAGAAACAAATTAAAGCTAACATACCATTACATTTTGAGTTACATTTATAATGCATTTATTGTGTGTCACAATAAACAGGAACCTTATTTAAAATCATCTATATAACTAACTTGAACATAATGGAAGTCATTATAATTGTTTTAAACTCTGCAACCACTTATTTATGTCTGTAATGCTCAATTAAAAACGCAAAAGGAATACTTATACAGTAGATGATAAATGGGAAGGGGCCTGGGAGCTTATATCCGGAATAAAAAATTTCGTTGGTAAATAGATGGGCTTATATCTGGGAAGGGGGGGGGGGGGATTTACGGTAGCCAGGCTTTGCTACATTAGCTAAAATAGTAAAATTTTACAATCTAAAAATTTAGGGTGCTGACATTTCTTTTGCTGGTTAGTATTTTTATTAAACTAAAATATATGCTCCATGAAGGGCTAACTCTTGAAACACCTGCCAGTTCCTAAAAACTTAAGTTGGGAGGTTAAAATCTAACTACCACCACCTAAAATAGCCAATTCAGACAAGCCTGAAAGTCAACTTGTGGGATTAAGTGAGAACTTAGGAGGGAGGTGTAGACATAAGCTACTAATGGGATTATGCTACCCAAAAAATTGTATTTTGTGAATCATTTTAAAAAAAATAGAGGGTCTCGGAGTTAGAATCTCATAATTTTTTTGTATGCAATTTGGAAAAACTTTGTTACATGTTATCAAAAATTTTGAATCTATAAGAATTTAGAGTGCTGAAGTCAGACCATCTTCATCAACTATCACCTAATAAATGTTGGAAAAAGTGGCAGTATTAATAACCTGTGAAGAAGCTCTCTTGTGTGCATGTACTTTTTCATAAACACATGGGGAATGTTGATAGAATTGATAAAAAGCTACAGAGTCACATTTCCCTTGTAAAAAAGTACATAGACACAGGAAATGCATTTTATTTCTTAATTCAAATTGCCAATTTTTTTATTATTTTCCTGAAGGAGTTGTCAAGTTTCAGACTGGAAGAACCACAAACATCACTGCACAGCAAAAAGAGGAAAAACTGGTTAATCTTGCTGCACTGGGAGATAAAACAAACTACAGAAGTATCTTAGTGTTTTATGATACTACCTAAATTATTTGTGTATCAGTTTTAAATTAAGACAAAGCATTATGTACTACTAAAGTTTGTGAAGTTTTTATCAAGAGTTTGAAATAAAACTATAGGAGGAAAGTCCTAAAACCTGTCTGAAAAACTTTAAATATATTGGGTTTTGCAGATCCAAGTGTCGTGGTGATGGTAGTATATGTAGTAATGAACTAAAAGCTACAAAAACATTTGCTAACTAAAAGCAATTTTTCCATTTAACAACAGCTGTAACAGTGGAAATCAGTAAATAAAAAGTTTAAAAAGTTTCTCTATCATGTTAATTGATGTACTGAGCATGATCGCTATATTTGCACAACTTGCAACAAAAACTGCCAAATAGTCAAGATTCAAGCCCCATTAAGTTCACGCTGCTTTCAGGAATAAAGTTTTATCCCAGTTGTTTTAATTTTTTTTGCTTTGACCATGTTTGATTTTTGCACAATTTTACTTTTCTGATCGCTCATCGAGCATCTGCTCATGATTCATGGTCTTCTGTACCGAGGTAGTTCAACTGCTTTGACCCCGGTTGGTCCCCAGGCCGAGAGTGTTTATTTCGGTCATATGTGAACTTGTTTTTGCTAATTCTAAAGCTTTATTTTGGTTTTCCATAATTTTTCTATGGCATCAAATGATTTAGAATGCAGATAAAAAGTATCTTATAAAGGAATATACTACAATTCTTGGAAAAGTTCATGATTTAGCCCAAAATTTTTGCAGCAAATAAAACTAACTGAGCAAGAACGTGACGTCTGAAAAGGAGGGGGGGGGGGGGGTGGTCGCTAAATTCGT
>JAOBRD020332898.1:0-21112 GCA_027575215.2 Hydrozoanthus sils | reverse complement strand
TATCTATCTATCTATCTATCTATCTATCTATCTATTTATCTATCTATCTATCTATCTATCTATCTATCTATCTATCTCATCTATCTATCCGTCCTTTCATCTATCCAAATCAGGCATACCATTTAACAAATATATTCCCTGTCTGTTTGGGAAAGAACGGCGAATGTTTGGTGTGAATCAGTTGACAAGTTGTGTTGTTGTTTTGAATAACTGACACTCACTCATTCTTATTTTCTCTGCAACCTGACTTCGTTACAGTGACACTCCACTGGAAAGCATGTGATCATAACTAATTTCTTCCATAAACTAGTATCCCATCTCGAGCTAAGTGCCCAATTAGGCTGGGACTTACCATCTCCGGTTTCTGTAGTGTTAGGCAGTTGAGAGACACTGACTTTCCCCTGGCCAGGACGCTAGCTAATCCATCACAAGTTAACCCCGAGCAGAAGCTTGTACTCATTCATATAGCTGGGTCGACTGGAACAAGACGTGTTAAGTGTCTTGCTTAAAGAGCATACGACATGAAATCAGTATGTCAGTTTTCAAAAAGTATACTATAAAAAACATTGGTTTGCCAAGTTTGAGAAACATACGTTGAAAGGTACGCCAAGATACGGCGCATAGAATTTTGATTTTTTCCCGCTAAAAGTGTCCCCTCCAAAAGCCAACAATGAGACGCAACAGGTCATGTGCGTCTCACCTCAGTCCATCCAAAATCGACTTTAAAACATCTGCAACTAATAGAGTTTCTATCGAAAACTCTAGCAGTTACAGATGTTTTAAAATCGAATTATCTCTTTACTTCGTGGCACCAAATTAAATGGAGTGAGGCGAGACGCACGTGACCAGTTACGTCATATTGTTGGCTTTTTGGAGGGGACACATTTAGCGGGAAAAATTCAAAATTCTACACTCCGTACCTTGGCGTAATTTCGTCGTATGTTTCTCTGATTTCATGTCATATGCTCTTTAAGGACACAGCAGTGAGTATAGTTGTCTTGCCGGGGTTCGAACTCGCGATCATAGGATTACGAGTCCAACATGCTATTATAAACCGCTTGGCCACAGCGCCGCCAATATTCCATAAACTAGTTTTATTGAAAAAATTATTCGATGTGTCGGTAAGTAAGTGCAATAAAGAATATGATATGTGGAATAGTTTTGCTACTTTGAGATTAACTAAAACGTTGATTGTTTTATATCTTCTCCGTCGGTAGTTTTAACTAGTGGTGACATTTCGGCCTTTGGATAATAGAGCCGGTAAACCTCGAAAGTGTATTCATCTCAAAACGGCAAAGGGTTGAAGAGAAACCATTTCAGTTATGGCAAAGTAGCTAATTTATTACATTCCGCGACAAACTTATTTTTGGCCCCAGTTCTGGATGACGCGCGCAAGAATGGCAGGAAGGCAGTGCGGATTGCCTAGCAAACATGAACATCGCATGCCCAAGAGCTAAAAGAAACTTTAAACAAAGCCCTGTTGGTAAAATCAACCTGTAGTTAAGGTAAAGCCAATTTCAATCCGAAGAGCCTTAAGAGATATGATTCTTGCAAATTTTCCAAACGCTCTACAAAAAAGCTTCCGAAAAGATTTTAGTCAGAGGATAACGAAACAATACTTTTCACAGCATTGTCTGTAAAGGAAACCTTTGACAGTCTTTTAACACGTTTTCGTTGACATAGCACAATGTAAACTCGCTGTAATGGTTCAAAATATTTGCTGAACTAATTCCTCATTTCCATATTGGAGACAGTTCGACTATTAAAGTTTTTTCTGTGTAAATTGATGTTAAATTTTGGTGTTTACTGTCTCAACGGCTGTATTAATGGTAACGAATATTACAAGTCAATTAACTTCAAAATAAACCTGCGGAAATTTTTTCTTTCTTGTTAGAAAGTCAATTAAAAATTATCTGTTTGCCCCTAAGCTCCCTAAAATATAAGCAGCAATCTGGAGCCCCTTTAGTTGCGTAGCAGCGTTCGTCAAACAACGTTTTTAAACTTTCAGCATAAATAAAGTTTTGTGTACTTTCAAATGTAAACTTTGCTACGAAAAGCCAAGGATAGCAAAAAAGCATATGTATAAAAGTTCGTTCAAAAAACAAATCAAAAAATGCTAAATTTAGCGATTTGATATACCATGGCACAAAAAATTGCTAAAAACAGTGACTTGATACGTTATGGATATATACTGTATAAGAAATCAACTCGTACGATGACGTTAGTTTGAATTCCCCCGTTTATCTTTCCAGAACCAAAGATAAGTCACTGCTCGAAGTCTATTTAGAAAAGGAATTTGAACAGGAAGGAAAAACAAAAGAGTGGAGAAACAGGAAACGGAAGCAATTGTTTGGCCTCCCCCGAGAATTATTACATATATTGGCAGTAGGAAAGATGCCTCCTTTTGGCTCCTTTTTAACTGCCACTTTGATCGTTTAAATAAGGTCTGATTAATCTGACGTCTAGAGTTATCAGAAATGTTTTATTTTCAAGACAATTCTTTCTAAAAGTCATTTTTTTCGCGCAAAGTTGTAGCTATTCTAGGCAACACCAAAGCAAACAATGGTACGCGCTTTACAGACTTAAAATTAAAGTGTTGTGTTTTTCAATACAGTGGAGGAAAACGATACGGCTAGAAAACAATACTGTTTTTCATTGCGTTTTCTTGCTCTGCGCAACAATATTGTACACAAGACAAAAACAAAACTAATTTGCTTTGCCGTTATCAATATCTATCGATAACAAAATAGGTTGTGTTGTGAAAGAATATAATTCTGATATGATTGTGAAATCCTTTTTCTTTGTTGCTTAGGAGCAGCATTGCCTCAAAAATATGGCGTTTTTGAAAGATGATATCATCGATGAACCGCTTCGAAAAGCCACATACACACAGGTGCTAAATATTCGTGTGCATTTATATAAGCCAAGAATCGTATACAAGGTAGGGAAAACTTTCTGGCAAAATTTATCTTTCAAGATTGTTAACAAGAATATTTCGTCATGTACAGAGAAACGAACTTTATCCAAATCAATCTTGATTCAACACTACTGAAAGCAAACCGCTTTAAGATGCACAAGCTTAGGTAAATATTTATATTATATGCAGTTCGCTTTCAATACTTCGAAAACAATACTGTATAGTTACACTTGCCTTCCGTTTTTAACATTACAACTCTCTATCGTTATCGATCAACACGATTCATGAGCTCGGTACTAAAGTTGGAAATAAAAACATACATTTATCTCTATAATGTTTTGTTGTACGGCCAAACCGCAGTGTCGATAACATAACTTTCTTAAATAAATCTCGCTAAGGTACTAACTGTATATATAAATCTAAACTTGGGAAGTATAAAGGATTTTCTTAGGACTTCCTTCGCTAGCGGATAAACAACTTCGATTTAAAAATTTCTGTTGGCGTTGTTCGGGGTCTAAATTCATTTCTGTGTCTTTTGTGAACCCTTCCTCCCGCGTTCTCATGCATGAAGGCAAGCTTGGCGGGAGAGGTGGCTTACTCAGGCTGCTAATTGGTTTTCGACGAAGTGAAGAAGTTTTGGAGGCCATATTTATTTGCGGAGAAACTCCGCGCGGCGATAGTCCTTCATATTCGATCTCGCCAAAGGTGACTGTTCGTCTCCTGCTCAAGTCCCTCGGAAGCGCCTTTTGTGCCCGTTTGAACTTCATAGCTTCAGCTCTGTGAGCAGCAATCTGTGAAGTTAGTTCACCACCCGCAGATTGACCCAGATTGGGGCATTCATCTTCTTCCAAGAGGGACGAACTTGTACTGAACGAGTTACTTCTAGTTGGAGACGGGTACCCTGTTTTGTGTGCGTACCTGTAGCCATCTGCATATCTTTCCCGAGATCCGTTCAAGTCTCTTGTTTTATTCATCCTGTTAGTGTAGTAGCTACAGTCTGGATACGATTTTAAAGGCTTGGGGTAAAAATTAAGCCTCTGATCCCACGAATTGTCACTGCCATTTAGCGTCATGTCTTCAGAGACGCCAGAGTCGGTCGATGTACTCGAGATTGAGTATCTAGATCCTGGATAGTTTTGCTTATAGTTATAACAACTCAAATCCCACTCTTCACTCACTGAAGCACTCCTCGACAAACTTTTTTGTTTAATTTCTTCCGCCAGCATTGCTTGGGAAAGTAGAGCACGAATTTCTGGCAGTTCTGCCAAGTCTAGCGGGGTTTGTCCTGCCACCGATTTGGCGTTTACATCGGCACATGACGAGTTCACAAGTAAGCTAACAGTCTCTAGATCACCGCCATAAGCGGCTAAATGTAGCGCAGTTTTGCCTTCTGAATCCACAAGACTCAAGTCTGCTCCTTGCTCAAGTAAGAAATTCACAAGCATTAAATTCCCATCAAGGCAGCTTTGTTGTAATGCAGTCAACCCATTCTTGTTCGGTCGATCGATTTGAATTCCTTGAGCGTATTTCAGCAAAAATTTCACCTTAGTCACATCACCTTCGCAAACTGCCTGGTGAAACATTTTAGAAATTTTCTCTCTATGAAAGCAACACTAAGTGTGCTGTTTAAATACGCCAGCGACAAACGAGTACTCAGTGTTCGTCGATTTTCGACCGGTTTTCTGTTAATGAAAGCAAAATACGATATTGTTACCCTCAAGATAGAGTGATAATAGGCGACTTTAGAGTAAATGCCATACAAGCAAACTTGAAATTAAAAAAAGGGAAAAGTTACTAAAATTTTCACCGCTACAACAAGAAAAACAGTCTCGGTTAAACGACAACTAAACTAGATAGAATCACACACTCTCTTGTTTGTTCCACAAGCTACATTAAATTTAATAGTTGACTACCAACCGCTCATCATTTACTATAAAATATACTTACAACTATAAATATCCTCAGTAGATAAGTACAAAATGGTACAAAACGAGTTCCCCACGACTAACTTCATACAAAAATCAAGAATTTGGAATATATTCGCAAGCCATGGCTACACCGACCAATATACTGAATTAGAATATAAATATTATAAATATGCATTCACTTATTATTCGTGTTTTGCTCCGATTGTACCGGCCAATAGAAAGGCTGTGATTGGCTGAAATCACCAGGTGCTTAAAGTCTTTATTTAGTTTCACGCTTAGTTCGTAACCAACGAGACAATCTAACCAGCATGTGACAGCAAACTCGATTCCGAGAATCGTTCATTTAAAAAAGAAACTAAACGGAATTTTAAAAGTTTTTAGATATAAAACAGCAAGCGATGTCCTTGTACTTCTTCCTGTACTTAAACTGAGTCGCAGGAAATTTTAAGTATGGGGTCAAGCGTAGAGCGATCATTGAATTGCAGTATCGAACAAGCAAAGTCAGTGTCCTATAAATTTGAATAATTGAATTCTTTATTTTGGATCCATTCAAATAAGTTTTAAACTCACTGAACCATTCACTAACTAGTTTGGTGTTATGCCGATAATCGACTCTAAACTCTTGACACTTGATTTTCACACACTTGTAAAGAAAGCGTCTAAAATTTCATCGCAACTAACATTAACACTGTCTAAGTGTATTTGTCACTAGCTAACTGTTTTATATCTTGCTTTACAAAACTATACAACAAAAGATTTTATTATTAATAACACTTGACAATGCTTTTGAGGGAGTTTTATTTCGCAACCACAGGTATTTCGAAACTTAACATTTAATTTGCATAATAGAAAGTGCAGAGGATTTTGTGATAATGCCATGAGTAGCAACGTGATCAGAACTGTGTAACCGAGTTTTTTAGTTTGTACAAGTACAGGATAGAAATGACAAAGAGAGATCAAATTCTAACCATACTGGTTTTAACTGAGATAAAGGAACTCAAAAAGAAAACGGGGGTAAATCTAATCAAGCAGCTTCCTGCTGTGGACTCATTTTCAAGCGGTGCTAGCAAAAGACATGGTTGAGTATTTTAATTCTTCTCCAAAAATGCCGGAACGAGCAGTGTTTTTGGTTGTCTACAATGGTTCCTTTTTTCGACCAGCATGAGAGTTCTCAGTTTGTTTTGCCATGGAATGTTTAGACCACATCGTGCATTTTACTACCAAATAATCACAATCAACGTTTTATCATCATTATCGCGATCGCTACCATCATCTTCATTAACATCAACTTTCATTCACTCATTTATTCATCAAAATTATCATTCCTCACTATCATTATTATTATTATTATTATTATTATTATTATTTATTCTTAAACTTCTCTTTCTAAGCCTTGAGCCCATAGTGAATTCCTCATATCCTTGCCAAACGTGGCCTTTATACATCGATAATAGGATAACAAAAAAATTATTATGTGATGACGTCACCCCTTCCTAGCAGAGCGGAAGTTGAAAGGTCTGAGCTGACTACAAGTTTGAATAAAGGTAATAGTAAAAGCACTCGATAAACACGAAAGACTTCTTGTTTGAATTTCAAAGCTCGTTCTCGAAGGAAAGTTGTGGAAACTTGCTGGGACAAACCTTGAAAAAGTTGTTGTGTCGATGCGGCACATTTCACGTGGTACAAATGTCGATAAGTCGCCCAACGAGGCAACAAATGCAAACCAATCGCCTAATGAAACTTCTGAGATGAAAGACTCTCAAATGCACATGTTGTCTTCCTCTAGATAAGTCGGTAAAATAATGGTCACTTTGATGAATACCTCCACTAACGATTGTTAAATTATCGTTTAACATTTAACCTACTTGTTTTCGTCACAAAATCCGGTAGACCACAACAAAAAAATAGCTTCAGCTCGTAGCACTTCACTTTCTGTTATCTCGAACGGCGAGTCTTAAAGTTAAATTTATCCTTATTATTCTTATGATTAGAAGCAAAGAAAAGTCAATCGTAGAAATATTATTTAGATAAACACATAAATGCTAACTTCCTCTAAAGGTCAAAGTAAAGAGAAACTGAATCATCCATTTTTTCCTTTTTCTGTGACGTTTAAGACCCTGCTAGTTCACTGAGACAGAAATACACTGAAGGATCTTGATTAAAAAAAACTGTAAAGTACTTGCTTGCTTGAGATGGTGATCCCAGCTTTCAAACTGACAAGAGTAGACTACCGACAGGTCACTTTCAATTCATGGATTGTTTTTTTCCATTCTTCATCTTCGCACGAGTTTCTGAAGTAATGAAAAATTCTTGTTGTGAAACAAAGAGGAAACATTTACTTTCGTATCTAAAAATAAAGTTTCCTGCTTTTCCTGGAACAGAGAATAAGAAGCATTCAAGCACTTGATTCCGCTGACTGACATTGTGGAAATTCGTCAGTTGCAACTTAAACTTGTTTTTTAGATCCAAAATCTATAATCCAGTTACACTGAGCTTTCTTTTCAAACACCATTTTTCTCCAAGAAAAGAAATGTTAATACTATTTTATCACCGGATATTATTATACCCCCATTCGTGGCGTCGAGCGGTGACGTAGAGGCGTGTCTAGAGATCTTTTATCGATATCGGCAGCGTGTTTATATAGCTAGCATAAAAGTGATGAAAGAGATTGAATGGGAGAAGCTGGGAATCCTCCCGATTCCATCCAACTTGCGCTTCCGACACAACGGGTAGGGGATGGTTGTGGGTGGTTGGAGCTTCGGTGGATCAAGGGGGTGGGGGTGGTGGTGCATGTTCCCAGGCAATGCCACCTAAACACTGTTGAGTAACTTTAATGTTTTTAAGAGAAGAAACCGCCATCAGTGTGTTTTTTATGTTAATCCTAGCAAATACTTACGCTTTTTACTACGTATAGTCAAAAGTAAATCAAGTCATCGATGTTTGAACCTTAACTGAAAACACAAAATTCAAGTCATTCTATACGTTGTCTTTCATGAGTCCCAGATCCGCCAGTCTTGAGTCAGTGACTTTGTAATTTGGCGTTCTGATATATTAAGAATCCTAAATCTTAAAGCAATTTTGAACTCTATAAAACTCTTTTAAGGTATTGCTATTCTTACTGTATTATGACATTAACCATAAATCAATGAGTAAACGTGACACTTAGTTACGTAATATTGATGTGATATATAGATCAGGGGTAGTAAAGTAAAGCAAAGAATAAAAGCAGAAAATAAATTACATTTGTTAGTTATTCGAAAAGTCCAATTAAGTATACCGAGGTGAAACAAAGAAAAGTTGAAGAGAACAAAACACAAATTTACCGACAGATGAAAATAATAAGGCACAAAGATAACTCGGTGGAACTGCACTATAACTTTTAGAATTACCAAGTTTATATGGCAACAGATCAGTCTTGTCTCCTACAAGCCATTATTATATGAGCAAATTTATAATAGCAAGCTAAGACACTTACCACGCTGTAATTGTGGTCAAAGAATTTTAAGAACTGACTTCATCTAATCCTTGTACTTATGTAAGCTCACAATAATATTTCTACCGCTCTTTTCATGTAGAAGTATCAGGAAATAAGAATAATTAAGAATAATTTTAGACCGAAAAGTACCGAAAAGTTTAAGAACAACCGACGCCTTAACCTAAAGTTATTGGTTCTTATAAAAAATAACCATGTATTTCTATTTTTTACTGCATTCAAAATCATCGTCAAGATTAATTTTAATATAAGTTTTTCTTTTTGTGTTATATCGTACATAATGTTTTAAAAACAATACATTGAATTCATGCAATAAAGAGAAGAAATTAGTTTTTGTGATAATGAGAACAATATAGATTTTGTGCTCCACTTGGCCTTGCACTTCAGCAGCAAGTATTCGGGCAGAGTGTGTACAGATTTGTGACAGATACATGGAAGCTGCTAGCTCGTTAGCTTGCGATTAGAAACTGTAAATCTCTACCAGGCAGATTGTAATACATTTCGCAGTATAAATATAGTATCAGAGTTTTGCAAACACTTCTCGTCTTCAGGACACGTGCCAGACCATACAACCTGTTTTATACTAAACTGAAGTTAACAAACTAAGATTTTGTCAGTTAATCTGACGTATACGTACTCGCGACTTAGTCGTCTCGAAACTTTTCTTACTTTTTGATCTTTTTTTTTATTTAAGTCAACCAGAAACCACTCAGAATCTTTTTGAAGCGTTAAGGGTTTTCATGTTTCTAAAACTTTTCAACATGTTCGAGTTAACACCAAATCACGCAATGTATAACTCGATTGACTGTCAATCGCATAAGTTAAGAATTATTTCCGGGAATGTTGAGAGACAGTCAAAAGACTAAATGCTGAACGAATATTCTTCATCCCATTTCGACAGGCAAGAATAAACCGGCACGAAATGAATTAGAAATTGTAAGCGAGGGAGTGTTCAAAATTGAGGGACGTAAGTCGTAATAACTAGAGAAAAGAAAATTTTGCTCGAAGATATATCAATTGTCTGCACCGCGGAATGTTGTGACTAAAGTAACATTAAGACCGAGAAACCAAAACAGACTTAAAACTAGCTTGCTGAAACAACACCCAACCAAATTGTAGCTTTTATACTTCTCTCGTTTGGGAATGTCTAACGAGTGACGGGACCATAAAGAAACAGAGTAACAGAAAAAAGACTGCGGTGAAAGAGAGATAATCTAAAACAGGGAAACATGAGCTGTTATATTACACATCGGAACATATCGTTTCAGCCACATTCACATCATACAAACAAATACACTAGTTATGTTGTTGAAAAAGACCGAATCGTGCACAGTAAAGATCTCAAAGAAACAAAGACCCCACAACACAAAAAGCTACAACCGCGTTAATTACCGACCTGCAAGATTAGACTTTTTGAGATGTTTCATGATTCACAAATACTAAAACATTTCCTCGCCCGAGTCACGATTTCACAGCATCCGCGAGGCGTCTTATTTTCAACTTTTTCGACATAACCTTTCCGGCACTTATTTCGTGATTTTAGTGTTGCTTCGAGCGAACGAAAAAAGGTCTGCTAAACACTGAGACCTATAACTATTAAATCAGTCGCATCTGACTGAACGGTATATCACAGCATTACAAATATCAAGTTTACCTTTTCAAGTTTTCGCCGGCGATCCCAGATGGTTTCGTCTATAACTTTTTCGTTTGTGATGATATAATAATAAAGAGTCAAAAATAGAATAGAGTATTATGGTAGAGTGTAGTTAATCAGATCTTGAAGCACGCATGGCATCGGTTCACTCACACACGAAAGTTAAGCGCTCTCGATATTTAATCACCGAATGATAAATGATTCTTGTATTAAAACCCCGTCCACAATAGCAAGATTCAAGTGTCGATTTCCGCCGATTATGACGCACTTTCGTGACCTCTGGAACGCGAACTGATTTTGATCGTGACAATAACAAGGGTTTAAAACTCTGAAGACTTCATGGTACATAGCTAGTTTACGGCTCTTTTTTAGGGCGATAACGCGCAGAAATAGAAAACAACAAGTGCTATGCTTTTTTCAGAACATTAAAGTACATAATACATACTTTTGCACTATCTATAGTACCTTTCACATGCGTATACAATAATAACTGTTATAACATACCGAGTAATGTAAGTACAAATAATACACATAATACACATATTTCTACTGACTAACGAATGTAAAATGAAATTTTATGTATTTCTTTTTTATTTATTCTACGCAATCATCGAAGGGTGCAAGTCACTGTAAGAAGATTAAAACGGAATCAAATGAAATCGGTACAATTGAATCATTCTATATGTATATAATATAAACTAAAACTGATCAACTAAAAAAAAAAGGTGTTTAGAATATAAGTTAAGCCTCTTTGACGTTTTAGGAGTATCAATATGGTCCTAAACTGCCTTATGTATTGATACAAAAGAAATTCTTAAGCCAGGAAAAAGTTTTGTCGATTTCAGCCTCAAATTAATTGTTCTTAAATTGTTCTTAATTTCCCGTTATTTTCAAACATTGGGCTAGTTGCCCGGAACAAAGAAGACTCTAAGAAATACGTGTACATGTTTATTTTTTCTTACCACAGTGTGCGATAAATATAGAGTGCTTCTGCAAGAATACAAAGTGCACATGTACGGTTTTTACTCACATCAATCTGTGTATAAGGATTCAATAATATTCTTAAAATTGTCTAATCAAAATTTCAGCCAAGTGATGGTTCCTAGCCTGTTCTTAATTCATGGCAGACTTAGTGTTCTTTTAAAATATATTCTTATAAAAAAAAGTGTGTAATGCAGTTTACAGTTGACACCACCGAGTGCACCAAACGTAATTTACATTCTGTTGGTTCGAGTTTGCTACGAAAACGAATCACAACTTCCTGTGAAGTTTCTGAGTCCATTTCAACAGTGCCAACCATTCTCTAACTGACTTCAAATTTTATTACCATTGAGTCTAACAGTGATAAATGTGTAATACAAAGAAATTTTGCATTTTTTTCAAAATTAGCCTTCAGTACACCTTCGGCAGCTAGAAATTTCCGCGAGTCTTAGAGATAGCAACCATCTTCTGTATACGTAGCATAACGGTATAAGTTACGCTTAATCTTTTTTACCTTAAAATCCCACGACCACATTTCCAGTTGACCCTATAGCCAGTTGGCTAGAGCGACGTAGATCTCTTTCGTTGGTCGCGGGTTTGAATCCCACCGAGGTCAGAGATTTTATCTCTTTCTATTGCATGTGTGTGTTTATGGGTTTTCTTGTTGTAGATTTCGCCTGTAGATCGGCGAAACTCGTATCATTCCTCATTTCCAGTATAGCAAGGCCTCGCCTAAAGCTATATATTGTGTTAGGAACATGTGTGTCGGCCACTGCATGTATAGCCAAATAACACTGTTTTTTAGCACAAACATCGTAGCATATTTTGACTTTTCCCATAATTAGTCATATCAAAGCATAAGAGGCCATAAGGCAGCTGGTTGATACCCAGTGTCCACTTCATGAAGAGGTCGAAAGAGGAAAGCGGGCGAGCTACTCATGTACATGCATGAATAGACGCTTGAAAACTTCACTGCTTGAAAGAATTCGGCTGGTAAAGTAGGTCCTGGAACAGAGTGACGTCATTCTCGGGATGAGCACATGAGCCACTTGGTTCGAGAGAGTTTAGCTTTTTTTGGCTTAGTTCTTTTTCACGTACAGGAAACACTCAACAAATACAGTCAGCAAGTTTGAGAATTAAAAGGCATGCATACATGATGTGTCGTTCGTCGTCTACTGTAAACAATTAATGTCTATTCGTGTCCAGATCAGCAAGCATCAGGCAACGTTACGTGCAGGCTTAACTCAACTCAACAGGGGTTTCGTTTCAGGCGTCCGGTTGTTGGACATCTAACGTTCGATAGTTCGCACACGAAAGAATAATTTCGAATTGAACTGTAACAAATGGGACTTCAATAGCGATAATGACTCATGCAGCCTTTAGATATGATGAATGAGCGGTCTCTAGAGAGCAGCTCTCTAGAGATATGGGGTTCATAAGTTCACTCTATTTGGAGTCCGTTTTGGAATCAACTAGAAACGAACAACTGCAAACCGATATTTACTCATTTTAATTACCAAATTAGTCAAGTGCTTCATTTTATGAGCACCTTTTAGCCTCTCTAGAGATCTTCCTGATTAACCAGCTCCGGCCGAGGAAATGCAGAATACTGCATTTTAAAGCAGAATACTGCATTTTAAAGAGTCCATGCGCAGTTTCAAAAATTTCCTGGGAGAGCTTGCACCCCCCACCCCCCATTCCCCTCTAGAAGTTCGTGTTGTCTGCCTGCTGGATCACTGCATTCGGTACTGTTCCAAATGCTAGCGAAACCCCTGAGTCAGTAATGTATGGTAATGTATGTTCTTGGCATGTTCTTAAATATTGGCATTTTTTAACCTCATTGCTCAATCTATCAAGCAAGGAAGTGTAGAACTATTTTGGAAACAGGGACTTAATGCGCTTATATTAGAAAACCGTGTTTGAAATAATGTTTACTTTTCTTATCTCTTAATAAACAAGACGTACATTTGGTCGTTTGATAAACAGATCTTTATTGCAATTACTGATCACTCAACTTCAATTTTAAAAAATGTATATACAAGATTAAAGGACAATGAAAAGGTGTATGAAACTGAATGATTAATACACTGTTTTTTTAAATTTAATGATAATGGCGAATTTTTCGACTGAGGCTGAACGTTCTTAGATATTTTCGGAATATCAGTCTCAAATGTTCTTAAACATGTTCTTAAAACATCTTTACTGTTTTTTGTAATACATATACCTTATGTGGTACATTTGTGGAGTATAGTAGTGGTATCTGGTACTGACTTTCTTGCCAGTTTGTTTGGAGAGATATACCTGTAAGAACTGCGCTTGGGTAAATGAAAAACATGTGATGTAAAATTGTTTTCTGCGAACTTTAGTCAATTCAATGAAACACTGTCAAAGCTAAGGCTTTGCTTTCAAAGATCGTGCATGCAACACAAATTAATTTTAATTAAAAGTTGCATCTAGTACTATTCAATCTTACATTCTCATGTGACAATCACAATCATGAAAAAAGCAGGGCCACAGATTAATTAGGGCCTGATTAGACCTAAAATGAGGTTTCTGCACTGGGTCAAATATATATCAACTCCAATATGTGTTGTTGCTGCTAAAGCCAACTGAACATATTCTAATGAATCCAATTAAACGCTGCAATATAATCCGTACCCGAACTGAGAAACTATTTATTTTCTCCAACACTGACCTGCAACCCAGCAATCCAGAACAAAAGAACGTTAACAGAACTAATTTCAAAATGCCGCCATAAATATTACTTTTATCTCTGCGAGTTCAATAGAGAGGCTGCCTCAATTCTCAGTCAGTGTACACAAACTCCAGAGTTTTAATCAGTTGTCTGATGATGGCTAAATAAAACAGCACCAAAATTTTACGTTTTTCTTTAGATTTTGAATTGTATATACAAGACTAGGGGCCTTACGCAACGAGGACAAGACATTGTCGACGACGACTTATACAAAAGTACATTTCCTGCTCGCCCTTTTTGATCACACTTTCTCGACGAGCTCTTTTTTCCGATTTATGCTTTCTGGACATAAAATGATGAAAGTGTCTTCTTAAAGGTAAATGAAAATGGATAAAATTTTCTGTAAGTCGAAGTTGTAAAAGTTTTCAAAATTGAGAAGACAACGACGTACTGGTTGCCAACATGGTGTATTCCAATGTGCTTCTATTGTCGTCAATATTCGTTCTTTGACGACGTCATCTGCCAATTACCGTCATAGTTGCTTAAGGTCCCTTTATTTACTACAACCGCATGCAGTTCTTCTCCGCCAAGCGAAGTACGTTTACGCACTGAATGATCATTTTATGGATGAGAGGAACAAACAGCAATCCTTGAACCTTGCATGCCTCTACTTCAACTTAGCTTTCCTTCCCGCACTACGGTTTTTCGCCCCATATAAGGGTATCAAGCATCCACAATTTTTTAGCTCTGGCACCCAGTATCAACAGCATCAGAGCGATCGGGATCCGGATACTAGCAAGGCGTCCAGCATCCAGAAGCAAGCTGCATCCAAGCTGAAATTTATGCATACAGCACTGATCCACGGAGTCTACGATTATAGAGCATCCTGGATCCGGCATCCACTATCTGGACGCGTTTACATGGGGCGACGTTTTACTCACTATTTTAACCACTTTTTACACCAAACATGCTCAGATGAGAAAGAAGAAAACCTGCTTGCATTTGCTCTCTTGCCTCATCATTGCGTAAAATCGCTTCGATCGCATTTGAAGATAAAAATGGTTGCCGTTTGGACAAAGAAGTTAATTATTATATTACGCTATGGGTTTCTTCCCCAGCAATTTGACAACAGATAAAATTCATTTATTTAACTAATAAAACACACAATAAAAAATCTGTCGAGCAGTGTGAAATAATTTTTGTTGCCACAAAACCTCGTATCCAGGGCTTTCCCGTGGAGCTCCTTGGGGAAAGCCCTGGGAAAGAGTTTGGTTGTCACGGGCTTCTTTTCCTGAGAAATTTTTCTGAGTCCCTAACCGAGAGTCCAACCCATGACCCTCTTGACCGCAACTGTCGAACAGGGCCCAGTTGTACGAGGCCTGGAAAAGCTATCCGCTGGATAAAAACTCATTGTCATCACTAGTAACCAAAGATTGTTTGACTCTCTTTTTTATTTCTCTAATCCTGGCTTTTAAGTGAGTGAAAGGCTCCTAAAGAAATGGGTAAAAGGTGTCAAACAATTTTCATTGTAGTTTTACTGCTGAAAATAAAAAGCGCTTATCCGGCGGATAGCTTATCTAGGGTTCGTACAGCCGGACCCAGCTTTATATCATTATTGTAGAAGCACTCTAGTTCCGAGGTACGACCTTGTGAGGGGTTATGATCAACTAAAAAGGTCAGATAGTTTTTTCTCCTTCATTAGCTGCACATTCTTAGTACCATATTTAAACTGAAGGATAGATGTTGTTCTGGGGCTCGAGGGCGGTTCGCAAGGTTTAATTGTTGATGAGTGTGACTTGTTTAGCTTACCATAACTTGAATAAGTAGCATGCTTGGGCAGAGCAACTGGTGGTCGCGGCCAAAAGTTACGTGTATTCTCCGTTATTCGTTTGGTAAACTTTGGGTTTCTCCGAAGTATTGCTTCATTCAATCGCTGAAAATGTTTGTCTTTCCGCTGCAAATGCGGAAGATAGAGTTGACTATAGGAATCATTCTTTAGATGGTCATTGAGAAAAGCTTTTTCCCCTTCCGTTGTTAACTTGGCGTTCAGCCTTGTGATCAGTGCATTTTCAGGGTAATAACTTCTGTATACCGTGTTTTGGCATGTAATAATATCAGACACGTTTAAAGGGCCGTCTGAAGTTTTGAATACGGGTACTGTAGGCGTTGGGCAGTCATCATCGCAATTCTGCACTCCTGTGAGTTCGTTGCACTCCGCGAAAAATGTATCTGCCTCCTTACAAAGGGACGGCGCTTGTTTGTTTACGGGAGTAATTGAGATATTGTTCAAGGCCAGTAATTGTTGTTTCCATGTTTTTCTTGAGGTCCTAGGCCTTGTGTTGTTTGCCGGCAAGGGTGGGAACGCTGGTTTAAGTGAAACTCCCATGTAGTTCTCTCCTACGAAAACTTTGGGAGGGCTGAATACCTGTCGGGTGCTGTTATAGCTTACCCGTATAGTGAGATCGCTTACGTCATCTCTGCTTTCGCAATCCGTTCCTAGTTCATTATCAACAACAACAGTCTCAGTGTCCTTGATTTGTGAATTGTTAACGTCGCTGCTATGAGTCACGTTTCTTTTAGTGTTTTTCTCATCTTTCATTTCTTTCACCTTTTGTTCGTTTCTACTTTGCGAATTCTCTTTATCCAAACTTTGGTTGTTTTCATATTCCTCCTGGTTAACTTCGGATTCTGTTTCTATGGCAACATCTGGCTTCGAGTTCTCTTGTGCAGCCTTATCTAAAGCGAAGGGATATTCTTGTTCTTCTCTCCTAGATCTCATTCTCCTCCTTTCTTCTTTTTCTCTCCCATTACAAAAGCTGCGACCGTCATGTTTTTTAACTTTCGGGATGAATCGTACTTCGACCAAGCTGTTAAACCTAACGCGTTTTTCACATTTAGGTTTGGGTCTTTGAATTCTCACAGTTACCAGCACATTTTGGAGGTTAGGTGTCTCTGCGGAATCGTCACTTGACAAATTGATTCGAGTCGAAAGATTCTGTTCATTCGATTCAGGGGAAACATCCTGATGGGTTCCTCTTTCTGGACTCATAGGTAAAACAACTTTCGCTAGCAGTAGACTGGATTACGTGATGTCCTTGTTGTATTGTTTTATTTGTAAAACCTCAAAACCGAATCAAAATGGAACTTGTACGATTTGCATTGAGAAATAGCCCTTGCGTGGTTCTTTATAGCGCTTTTCACCCAAAACAAAGAGACGTCATGAACTTTAAAACACTGGTCCACAAATAAAAGATCAGTTTCTTGTCGAAAAACAAGAAGCAAAGAGCCCCCTAATGTGTGTATACTGTGCGATATGGCACAAACCAACTTACTAATGAGAAAGGGCCATTTACACCTCCAGTAACTTTGAGAACAAATCAATCACTTTTGGAGAGAAAACTACCAGAAGCACTCTATCGTGATTGATTTATTGCAGAGGTTCTTTCCTGAGACCGAGGATCGTGTCTACGGCAATTGATTGCCTTCATGTGGGTTGAAGCAGGCGTCAGGAACCAACTCGAGTTTGAAACATGCTTTGTGTTCTGAAAAACAATGTTAGATGGTAGAGTCAGTGTTTACTTTTATTGAAGAGTTTTAAGTCGTGTCCTAACGTTCAGACGGCACTGAAGTAGACAAAGCTGTATTCAGTTTGGACGAATTGTTGTAGAATTTACAGACCCCTCTGACGTATAGTTTGTTTATGTAGTAAACTGACCTGTTGAAATTGCTTGTTTAAATATATTTCTACGCTCCCTTATGTTCATGTTTCTTGCCTTAAAACCATTTTTTGTGTTTCTTAAATAAAACAGGTTGCTTTGTGTCCTTCAGTTGTACTTCTTTGAAATTATGTATATTACATTTTTTTAAGAAATGTTTTAAAAAGTTTCCGCTGCAAGACGAAAAATCATCCCGCTTTGGAAAACAGACCACGTCTATTGCTATATTGAATTAAGATTAAGTCTGTGACTGTAATTTCTACCACATGAAACTTTTTAAAGTTAACTTACTTGTTCCTCAAGCTATTTCAAATGCACTGGTAAATTGTCCATTCTGAGTTCTGTTTCATTTCTTTTGTATCCCTAACATTATACCCCTCGGTCATTTGGCAGGTGATTTGCGACCGTAAACAATAAAGAGGTTTTTTTAGTCTCTTCTTCTTCCAATTACCGTCAAATCCTGAAAGCTTTTTCACTTAAAGAGCCCTCAAACTTTTCTTCACTACGTTTACAAGTAATAAATAATAAAACACAATGGTTCCTTTGCTGGTGAAAATTAAAACATTTGCAAGTCATTTGCCTTTACACGCGTGCTTGCAATGATTCATTAGGTTCGTTGGTGGGTGTTATTGTATAGTTTTGAAAAGTTATGTATCACATAGGAACGGAAAAAAAGGTTAACATTTGTTTGTTTTAAGTAATACTATTTAGAACTGTGTTTTGCTTAAAATGCTACTGAAGGCATTTTGTCAGTGGTGTATCTTTATAGCTCTAATGCTGCTTTTCAAACACTTCTAAACGACTGTAAACGGATCAAAAAAAGCTTATCTGACCATTTTAAGTCTCCGAAATAAGCTTTTAAAATACTGCATTTAGTGCTAATAAAATTCAAAACAAACTACGGCGATTTATGACGTCACATGGTTTGAAAGGACTCCAAGCTGCTCTACACTAGCGTTTACATGCAGCGAACTAGTGAGTTTTTTTGCTCAAAGACCGAGCCACCAGCCACGAAAACTTTGCAATGATCATATGAATTAATCATTTGATAATAGCACTGGATATTGGGCATATCGAGCTAGCAGTTGCAAGACGTGTGTCCAGTGGGAATAGACAAGAACTTATCCTGTGACTCGGCTCCCCATGTGAGTCTCTGTAGCTCCGTGGGCAGAGTAAGTGACCGGTAATCAGAGGGTTGCGGGTTCGATTCCCGCCAGTGACTCAGAATTTTTTCTGATCACTCAAACTTAAGAAGCAGTTTCCTTCATTCTATAACTACCAAATTAAGTTATGATACGGTCCATGTTGCAAGACAATCTATATAGATATTAGTTTATCGTGTAAATTTTAGAGTACTCTGAGAAGCATAACATTATTCATCTCTTACATAATTGTCGCTCTGTTTATTGTTTCACAACAGGGAAAAAGTCTCTCGAAAACACAAGCTGTATGTACTGTATCTGACTCGAAGAGTAATCTGCATTGGGGTATAATTTAAGACTCGAAAATTTACAATAAATTACTTAGTGAAAATCTCGGAATCATAAGGTGTCGGTTAACAGAATAAAACTTTACACTTTTCAAATGTACGATTCCGTATCGTTGTTTTGAAATTTCCGTTTTTGCGTCCATATACATACACTAGTCTACTGTCTTGGTCGCATCATCTTTGCCAGTGAGGCAACACAGACAAACGTCAGAAGCGTAGCAGACCGTTTTCGAACGTATCGGTTAATAATAATTATGAATCATTTCTATCACATAGCAAGGTATGTTTCTAGGGCCAACAACCAAATCCTGTGCGTCTAATTGGCCGAAAATCGATCCAATAACTTCCCGTACAAAAACCAGGACGTTATTGGACTGATTTCCCGCTAGTGCGAGTGCGCAAAGATATTCGTTTGTTCTCTTTTACTGACCTTAAACTGAAGCCTCGTAAATGAAACGTTTTGGCAACTTCGTTTTATCGATCTGTCTTGGAAAATATTTTCCCTGACAACCGGTTTGAACAGAGATTAAGACCTCGGGCTAAAATTATCCCGGACAGACGGCTCGTATTCGGTTGTTAAGATTTAGTATATAACAAATCAGTGTTTAACTTTTTTTAGCGCTCTGATTGGTTCCTGAAACAGTAGATAACCATGATTAGTATTAACCAAAGCAACCGATAACCATTTTCGCGCGCTCTGATTGGCTCCCGCATCTCGCGATACCCTGATGTTTTAGGCAGTAGTCAAAATGGCGTCGCGTTTCCCGTCAGTTATAGACGAGGAACCACACCAGCAAATACGAAGAGGGAATCAAGATTTGGCCTTTTGGTTTTAATGATTAAAACAAATCTTACTTCTTTCAAAATTTGTTAAAATCCACAACATTGCCCTTCAAAAAATTCCCGAAGACTCTCAACAAAATTCAAGTGTAAAGGAAGCGTGCGTGCTATAAATAGAAAAAAATATCTTAAATTGTGTTGTTTCTTTGAAAATGAAGTGCATTTTATCCTTATCTCCTGTAAAAGACACACCATACAAGCTTCCTCAATGCTGACAACAATGTAGACATATAAAAATGTATCCGAATGCCAATAATAGAAACTTTTTATAAAATATTATATAATTACGATGACTGCAAAAGTAATTTTTATATAAGTGAATTCGTTTCCCATACAAAAATAGAAAGCTCGACAAAAGTAGAAATACAATCAGTAGCGGTACAACTGCAAAAAACGACTCGTATAGTTACCTGATTAACATTTTACTAAACAAACATTTTAACATTTTTAACATTTAAACATTTTAACATTTTTCATTAACATTTTACTAAACAAACCAACATTTTTACAATACCGAATTTCTCGACTTCTGGACCTTGAAACCGTCGAGTGTTTGTTTTGGAAGGAGAAATATATTAGTAAAATTAAAGCAGTTTAAATTTAATTTCTTGTATTATAAGAGTGTATATATATGGTTTGTTAAAGCAAGTGTCTCGGAAATTATAATTATTAGGAAACAAACTGTTTTAGAGAGAAATATAAACTTAGCAGCTTAAAAAATACATCTCATTAAAATTTAAAAACATGTTGCTTAAAATGATATCAGTTTTGGCATAGAAATAACCCTTAGACATAGTTTTCACTATTTTCCCTTGAAGCGTAAGTAGTACGGTAAGTCGATACAATAAATGCAATATAAGAGAAAACTCGGGATTTAAAAACTTTATTTATAAACGATGCCAAAATAGAAATTTTCCAATGGACATTTAAAATTTGTGGTTTCCAAGAAAAATCACACTGATCCATAACAACTCCTTTATTACATAGTTTCTACAATATTTTGTCTTTAATAACAAATATCTCATGTCTTCGACTTTTTCGCCTGGGCTTGAAAATCATCAAACTACATTTTTTAGGTTTAGTTGAAAATAAATTTGTTGACTTGACACCATTGCGACATCAATAATTCAGAATTAAGTGTTTTAGACAGAAAAGTGTTTGTGCGAGTCAGTTCCAGCCACAAGCATCCCCGTTCGGGCAAACCCCGGGCATTTGAAAAAATTGGTCAAATGCCTGACCCAGCGGGCAACTTTCGTAGGCAAATGCCTTTCCCCTCCCCCCCCCCCCCCGTTCCTACTATGACGGTCAAATGCCTGGCCCCCCAGTCCATTGCGACATCAATAATTCAGAATTAAGTGTTTTAGACAGAAAAGTGTTTGTGCGAGTCAGTTCCAGCCAC